>VZRI01000775.1:186536-204080 GCA_013397515.1 Upupa epops | reverse complement strand
AGGGGGAGGGTATTTTTTCAGAGTGGGATCCATTCCAATGTCTAGCATTCTCCAATAAATATTATTCCCGAGTCTCTGTGGACAGCCTGGTTTCCTCATCTGGAAAAAAAACCACTCGGAAGGTATTATCTTCATATCTATCTGTACGTACGNAATATGTAATATATATCATATAATATATAAATATCATAAAATATCATTTAAAATGATATATTAACTACTGTAACTATTTTTTAATATATGTAAACCAGGTTTCTATCAGATAAAGCAAAGCATAAGATGAATTTTCAGGAATGGAAAATGATTTGGAGCCCAAGAGATCAAACTTTGTCACCGTAAGTATGATTTGCACAGGATGTTTTTATTTTTGAAGAGGCAAAAGCGCTCTGGCTTGAAAAGCACTGGTCACCTACTCCTTGGCATGAGGTCATATCTGAGTTTCCCAAAATTGTTTGTTTAGGAAGATATTGGTCTGGGTTTTTAGGAAGTCATTCTTTCAGGGTTTCAGGAAGTTATTAAGTTTTAGTTTCTTGCTGTAATCTTTTAATACAGATTCCTGCTGAGACTATGGCATCGCTATCCTCAGACTGCAAACAAGTGCTAAACTTCTGTTCACTCCTTTTTGTGGATGCTGCAGGGTTCCTTCTATGTGTGCTGTGCAATCCATTGCAGAACAGTTCTGGTACTGGTAGGTAAACACAGTGGTACTGGATGTTGGCGGTTGTTGCCTCAGCCTCCTCACCTCTTGGTTTTCTTGCTTATTCTTGTTATCTTCCACTACATTTGCTAGGGCAAAACTAGGGAAGAGCTCCTTCTTGAGCAATTATTTTATTTAATTAATTATTAATTGTTTATTAAAGTGCTTCAAAGCAAGGCCATCTCCAGCTGTTGGCTGTGTTTCTGTGCTGAAGGTTGCTTCCCTGTAAGGAGTAACAACAGTCAGCTGTGCCACCTCAACACCAGGTGAGACCTGATGTGAAAGTGAGGTGCAATCAGTTGCATCAGCACTTTAAAACAAGTATTTTGGCTTTGATCTAAGTTAGCTGAAGAATTTTCCTTCCTGTTCTGGATGGGATAATACCTGGCAGAGGGACGGACTAGAGATGCAACACTTAATGTCTTGAACTACCACAAGTAATTTGCTCAGAGACCTGCTTTTTTGGATGCTGAATTGTTGTTTTGGACCAAATTTTTATAGCTGGTGAGTCTGGTATTATAGAGCATCAGAGTAGGGAGTGGGCAGTTTCTGAATCACGCCGGTAATGTAGAACTGTTGAAATGCACAGAATCAGAAGGATAAGGAAGCTGTGTGATTGTATTTTGATCAAGCTGTAAAAATAAACCTTCAACCATCTCTTGGTCAAAGCTCTTGATCTTTGTTTGACAAGCTCTCACATTGCTTATATGACCTATTTTACCAGGTAAAGATTCACAGACCTGTAAATCTGATTTTAACAGTGTGAAGAAATTTTTTTTCAAATTGTGACTACCATAACTTTATTCAGAGCCTGTGATTAATGTAGGCTGGTTTTTGACTGACTCATCTCCAGTATGACAATACGACCTACTTCTTTTGCAGCGTTTTCTATGTTCCTGCACCAAATGTTTAAATTTCTACACAAGAACCTTCTTATCTCTAATGACTACAGTACTCTGTGATCAGAAGCTACAAATGAAGATGCTGTCATATATTCACATCCCTGTCCTCACAAGGAAATAGCAGAACATGTAATCACTTAGAACAGGGAAAAACTTGCATAGAGCTTGAAACCCTGTCCCACTCAAGTTGGGCAATTCTCACTTAGGGTGCAGGCTTTGCCACTTGGGCTCATCTTCAGGCATTGTAAAACTTTACTGTCTTTCATGTTTATGAACAATTATTAAAATAAAAGCAGCGATGTTAATGCTTGGTAAGGAAAATTCTTTGCCAGACTCTGTTATCAATGATGAAACGCTCAGAGAAGGCAGTAAAAAGCAAAGAACCAGTAGGTGAAGTTGAGGCGTGATGACATTTGGGAATAGGAACCTGGCCTAACAAAAGGAAAGGGAGATAGCAAGGGATGGTGTCTCTTCCTCTGTACTGCAAGAGGGAACTGGAGTCACTGACATGTTTTCCTTGGAAAGAGTTAAATTTGTTCTGCAGTTGTTTCTTTTCAAAGACAGGCTCTCCACTGAACAGTAGATTTTGTGCTCTCACAGTTTCCACCCAACCACAAGCAGCATCAGGGGTCTTCTGAGTAGCAGCTGTCTGGAATGCAACCCAGGGAACAGGAAAACAGAGGAGAAAAAGAAAATAGGAAGAAGTTGTTGAGAATAGGCTCAATGTAGCATTTTGCACAAAGTATTTATTATATTTCTATCAGGATGTCCTTTATTAGCTCATAAAACTCAGTCCTATGGATAATTTGAGTAATTAAACTGACTGGGTCCCCTGTATGCATTAGCATTGTAACAGCGCAAACCTTATTTCCACAGGTGTTTGAGAAGACCCTCAGAGGTAGCAAGGCTGAAACATTAACGTATTATTCTAATAATATGATGCTGCTCTGTCTAACTCATGAGCTTTTAACTTTAATAATTTCCAGGTTATTCAATAGCCAAAATGTGTTTTCCGTTCTTCCTTTCACACTGCTGCCTTTTCTTTAATGTAAAATAGCGATATACTGAGTAAACGACATCCAGATGAAAGCCCGTCACTTGATACTTCATCCCAGGAGGAAGGGATGCCGTATGGCAAAGCAAACATCTCCCAGCCACGTGCTATCTGTGTGAAGGACAGGGACCTGGATGGCAGGCTGAAGCGACATTTGATACGAGGAGGAATGAACGTTTCTGGCGGGATGCGCACGTAAATCATTCCTGACATGGGAGCTGGAGTCTTCCGGGTGAAGACTGATGGAGTTACTCACAGATCTGTGGTTTAGATTACTTTGTAAGAAAATTAGGATTCTAAATGAAGCATTTGTGTGGGCCCACCTCGCTGAGTTATCTAGCTGATGGCTCAGGTTGGTGTGAGCTGCGTGACTGCAGTGGGCACTTAAGTCTGGGTAAAAATGAAGGAGTGTTGTTCATTGCTGGGTGTTTGCTCACCGTGGGCGCAGCTCCCAGCCCCTCCAGAGGAGAGTTTTCAGCAGACACAGTGGGAGATCTTGAAGCCGTCTCTGTGGCCCGAGCACTGCGTTTGATTCGGATACGTCAGTAACGCTAATTGTAACTGATGAATAATTATCCCCTCTGCCAAAACCACTTCAGCCAGTGTGACGAAGGCTGATGAAAGAGGTGTGAGCTGCGAAATCTTACTTGAGTTGGAAATCTTGCTAAAGTCTAATGACCGTGAGGTCGGGGTGCCTCATGACTTTCACACCTGGTGCCAGATCTTTGGGTTTGCAGTTGCCAGTGAGCTGCAGCCAAGGGTTTCTTAATATTTTTTTCTTTCAAAGACCACCCATAACTTCTCCTAAGGAGGAGAAAGATTTTGCTAGCAACGTTTTGGTCAGCATTCTATTTTCCATATATTTCAAAGGATGATCTGCTTGTCTCTTTCTTCACGTCGTACAAAACACTAAAGGTTGCCTGGATGCTACTAAGCTCTATTTGAGCAGTAAGCAATCTGCTCTGTCCCAAAAGACAGGGAGGTTTTCTATGGTAGGAAACACAGTGGGCTAGAAGGGCAGCTTAATGCCAAACATCAGTGTCGCATTGTGTAGTGATGGTTTAGAGGTTTAGACTGAAACCAAACAAACTTTGTCTCTGAGCACAGAAAATGATTTATGAACTATAGGCAAAACACAAAAAAACCTTGAAGGCTGTGACTTAAAGAATTCTAAAACTTGGGTTGCTAATCCTAACTGTGCTGCCCCCCACCTCAGTTATTGTGAGAACACGCTTCTGCAAGGTTTGCTTTTATTCTCTTCTAATTTTCAACAGAGGAAAAACCCTACTGTTTTAAACAATTCTAGTCGTCGAACTACCATTCCTACAAAAATAAACGTGGCGAAAACGCAAACAGTGTAAAAGGATCCCTGCCAACAGTGACATACGGAGAGAGGAATGGTTCCTAATTACAGGAGAGAGAAATCTCTGCCTGTGACGGTAGCGTGGTATTTAGTGCAGCGGAGCGCTGTATTATTAGCAATATCCTTGGATGTTCATTCGGGATTCAGCTCTTAGTGGAGTTGTTCCATCTTTTATTTCAGATCAACTCTTGAGTTGGTATTTAAACAGACAGAGAACTCTGAAATGGCAGATTGTGACCTCAGTGATTGTGACCTCTGATAAATGTTATGCAAATGATGCATTTTTGCTCTCACAGACTGTCATCCTCTCTTCTTGTAGAATTGATGCTCAAATCCTCCCTAATTTCTTACTGTTTCATCTGACAGGCTTTCAGCTTAAGAGGATAGATGCTACTGTACGGTATTTTCTCCTGAGAAGATGGAAGAGAAAATGGACACTTGCAGTTGTTCAAGTGGAAAAATCAATTGAACTTTAAATGATCATTAATGAAAAAGGTAACTGTTATACACTTTGTATTCTCTGTATGGCCATTAACCTTACAACTCTGAGCAAATTGAGATGATCTTTATGAAATAAACCCTCGGGATGTCACAGGAACAAGGGCTTACAGGGATAGTTACAGTGCACAGTCATAGCTAAGACGCTTGATTAGAATTATCAGGAGTGCTTCATCCAATCAAGACACTCACCTGGCAAAGACAGGGGATAGACACTGCTGTTGGATGTCTGTTTTGCAGGTCCTCTTGAGGCTGCCTCTTGACAGAGGCATCAAGCAGGCAGACTGTGTACCTGCTGTGTTATAGCTCAATGAGCAGTGACAGTTTAAAAATTGAAATTCAATAGCAGAGACCCTAAAAGCGAGAAGATTTGTCTTTGCTACTTGTGAGAGACACTGCGCTAACATACATGAGGGCTGCTGCACCATTAAAAAACACCCCCTGTACAGCGTAGCCAGAAAATGGTGCTTTTATCCACAGGAGAAGATGGAGATGCACACTGTACTTAAGAGCTGTTGACTGTACCTGCAGCAGTGCTTCTGTGTAACAGCTAAATCAGGGTGAGTTTCTCATTTAGAGACATGCAATTTGGCTTGAATCAATATATTTATGATATGTCTGGCTCTTCACTGAGAGCAGAATTGAAAAGCTCATTGACACACTGCAGTGTGCAACTGGTCAGCTGGCACCTGAGCAAGGGAAAGGTGTCGTCTGGCTGGCTGGCCTGTGCATGGGGCTTTTGCAGCATGGCAGTGGGTTTGTCTTGAGCCACTGCTCTGAACCAGAGTCTCACTGGAAGGGTTCCAATGCTTGATGTAAGTGGCATATAGCATATGAAGTATTCTCTTGCATCAAGTTGCTTACCCCTCATTATGTTAGAAGCAGACAGCTTTCATTTTCGTTTTCATTTTTTAAGGTTGCCTTGGCTTTACATGGGGATGGCTGAGTCCAATGTTGATGTGTTTTTGAGGCTGTAGGGGAAGGAAAATGCACCTTTTGGATTTTCAGGAATAGAAATCTACAGCGAAGAGACACAAGGTTCACCTGTCATTTCGCCATCTCTCATTGCTCTTTGCCATGTTACACTGCCCTTGTTGATTCTCATCAGCTTTCAGTACTGCTGATATGCACAAGAAAAGAACAACCCCCAGCCTAGCACAGTAAGTAAACACACAAATCACAATATTTGCTTTTCACAGATGCTTGTTGTGTTAAAGGAGAGCATATAAACCCCTCACAGAAGGGAAACTTATGCTGGTTTGTCAGGCTCTGCCAATCACCAGACCCATGTAAACCTGCTTGTGTTAATCTGATGTAACACTGAGATCTGTTCTATCATCTTCCCCTCTGCATCTCTCTCCCTCACAGTCTCTCTCTTTCTCTCTCACTGTGATGGCTGCATGATGTGTGGTTTAAAAGACAGAAAAAGAATAAGACCAGAAGTGTGTTACCTGGCATCTTAGCCAGTAAGAAACCAGCCTGAATTGCCACAACTGAGGAAGCAGGAACCTCTCTTGAGTGTCTTGGGATACCTGGAGGTGGAAGTGTCTTAGAATGGATTTGCCACTTGAAAGAAGCACAGTGCCATCCATCTCCCTTCACAAGTGATAAAACGATTCTCCAGAAGATTTTCCCATTGTTTCCCCTCTGTTTGTCTGTGCAGCTAGGAATAAAAAGCGTAGTGGCCCCAACTACAGCTCTTCAATGCTGCTTTTAAAAGAACTAAACCCAAGCCTGATTTCCAGAAAAGCTGAGTGTGCCACAGCTCCTATTTCACCTTGGATGCAGCAGTGCCTGGCTTCGGTGTGAAACGAGCCACCTAGAAAGTAGAAACCACGGATGGAGCTCTGGGCTGATTAAAACTGTGTCTGCTTGGCTGGATGACAGCATTGCTGGACATACCAAGGCCTGTTAATTTATATCTATTCTTTTCATCTGTTAAAGCAATAGGAATAACAGAAAGAGTTAGCTTCCTATAATCACTAGCCATTAATTCTTCACCCTGGCTGGATATTAACCCTCCTCCACCAGCTACTTCACCCAGTACAAGAGCAATCTGAATGCCTTGTTGTTGGTGATGAGAGAAGATGATGCAAACACCCACCGCATGCAGGGTTTATCTGTAATATGTAATCCTCATACCCACCTGTGGATATGTTAGCATTAACAAGAAACCTTCATCTTGCTCCTCCTCCCCACCCTCAAGTGGCTCTGTAAGTTTTTGGAGACTGAAAGCATTCTTGATAGAAGACAGGCTGAGGTAGAGAAGATAAATGGAGTAAAACAAAGAGAAATCTAGCAGTAGGAAAATTCTGGGGTGTGTTTGCTTAGGTTTATGACCCCCCACATGTTGTACAGTTTATACTTCATCATGCTTCCAATTTGTACTCTTACATCTCGAGAGTACAGAAAAGTCAGCAGAGTAAGAATTTCTGTTCTATTAAAGGCTCTTGAAGAAAGAAACCCCTATCTGTTGCAAATAGAAGGTTTTCAGAGGCAAACATACCTTTAAATCTGTAGTTCTTTGCTAGGGCTTTCACTGGAAATGGTTGGGGTAAGTGAAAATGTAAGCAGAGCTCCATGACCATCGTTTGTGTGACCATCTCTATGCAGCTTCTGAACTGGCACCGGGAGAGTCGGGGCTGTGTTTGTAAGGAGGGGCTCCACTGTGGCAGCCTGAAGGCTAGGAAGAACAGTGTGAAATATTTTGCAGCAGAGCTGGGCATTCAGGCTGGAAACAGGTTTGGGATTTGCTGTGCTTTTTGCCTAGTTTTGTTTCTATGAAACTTTTAGTGACTTCTTTCACTGACCCCATAATCGTGTAAGGAACTATTTTCATAGTGATGTTTTGTGATGCATCAGTTGGAGAAGGACACATTCAGAGGGTGTTTTGGGGGCTTGAAGGGTTAAATTAAGTATCCTGAACGGCTACTTCACACTGCTTAGCTCTGTAAATAATCCCCTCTTTCCTGCCCCAGTAAAATTATGGGAGTTTTACATTACAAAGATTCCAACGTTATAAAACTCACAACTTTGAGCATTTAAACATTGGGAGATGTCACAGTTGGAGAAGGCGGCAGGGCTTTCATTTGATCCTTTTCTGAGCAGGCATCATAGTCCTGTTTCAAATGAAGCTGGTCATCTCTTTGTTTAATTTCAGGTCCCCATTCCAGAAAGTGAGGTCAAGGCATTTTTGAAGACAAATGCATAGCAGCAAGATCTCGTTCAGAACGCGAGCTGCAGAGAGCAACACATAAGTCAAATGGATGTTTATAACAAAGCATCTGGAGACACTTCATTAGACATTAGACTTTCCCTGAGTAAGGTATAATGGTGTAAGGTAGGAGTGGAGTAGAAACCATGGCTTAAATTATTCTCCCAGCAGGCTGATGTGGCAGCCCTCCTCTCTGACTAAATTCTCCATTAGGTGTGCCTTTGCAGTCAAGGCTTTTGACTTCCTCTCTCTGCCCACCCACTAAGAAGATCCATGTGGGCAACATCATAAAACTGTGAGGATGAAAAAAACCTGGAACCCAGCAGTTTGAATGTTTTACAAGAAAACTGATGATAGTGAGTAGTTCTGAAGACACTCCTCTGTGTAAGCCAGTGCAAACCCTTCTACAAGGTAAGGCAAACTTCACGAGCAGTCAGTAGTAAGGAGGAGTGACAAATACTTAAATTCACTTCTAGGAGAGTACTGTAAAATCCTTATTTATTTAATTCAGCGAGTTTAATGCAAAGGGAATGAAAAGACCTAGATAGACACTTCTTTGTTTTGTTAAATTTCTTGCCTTTTCACAGAGTCACAGAATCACTGAGGCTGGAAAAGACCTCTCTGCTCATCAAGTCCAGCCCAGCACCCAACATCACCACAGCAGCAAGACCACGGCACTAGGGGCCACAGCCAAGCTGTCCTTTAACACTTCCAGACACGGGGACTCCACCACTGCCCCAGGCAGTCCATTCCAGGCTCTGATCACCCTTTTCGTGAGGAAGGGCTTCCTAACATCCAGCTTAACCCTTCCCTGGTAGCTTCAGGCCCTGCCCTCTCATGCTGATGCTAGTTGCTTGTGAGAATGGCCTGACCCCCACCTGACTACAACCTCCCTTCAGAGAGCTGTAGAGAGGAAGAAGGTCCCCTCTGAGTCTCCTCTAAGCTAAACACCCCCAGCCTCTCCCCATCAGCCTTTTCCTCCAATCCCTTCCCCAGCCTCGTTGCTCCTCTGGATCTGCTCCAGTACCTCAATCTCTTGAAGTGAGGGGCCCAGAACTGCCCCCAGTAGTCAAGGTGACTAGTTCCTCAGTAGCCTCTTTCTTGGATCCTTCAACCTTACGAAAAATACACAGTGTATGCGTACTGTACATAAATACGCCTTCATGACATCAAAGAGACCGGGGCTCTGCTTGGGTAGCCTATAAGATTATACTGACCGTAGCATGGCAGACACATGCCAGGCACTTGACCCCTCACAGGCACAGCTCGTGGGGTAGTTCACAGCCAGCACACAGTTGAACAAATGTGCATTGTTGTTCCAATTGAAACCACATGCTGAGTAATATAACATAGGTGCAACTTTCTGGAGAACGTGTGGACAGTTGGAAACAGGAATGTATTTTTTTATTTATGTTATGTCTGTGCGTCTCGGGGCTCCCTCACTGTTTTCTTAGCGCAAGTCAGACAGATCAGACGCGTAGGATTGATGGAGCTGGGCACTGACAGACCAGCTCTGTTCCAGCTGCAATGACTGTGGAAGAATAGGATCCGGACCCCCTTAACCAGTCCTCCAAGAGTAAGATTTCAGTTACTGTGACCAGTCGCCAAGGACTATTTTATTTTAACCCACGTCAAATCTGAGCTTACCTATGGGGCTAAACCACAGGCTGCTGAGCCAAGTGGATCTGAACACAAACTCATTTCACTGGCTGTTTGTTACTTTCTGGAAAATCCAGCCACATATTGTTGTGTGGAACAATCTCCACCAAACAAAATTTTTCAGGCTTCACTGCGTTTGAAACTGCTTCCTCCCAGCTTACAGCCAGTGCATCAGTTCCGTGTTTATTAGGAAATGAAACAAACAGAAGTTACACATGTATTGAATTTTCTCTTTGGGATAAACAAGATGAAAAGATGGATTTGATGCTTTGACTGCCCTTTACTCTGTAAAACATAAGGGCTTGTCAGTGATCTCACTTACACTTACTTGGGATACTTCCAGTTGGTGATGGTTTCTTGAATCCTTTTATTGACTGCTGTGCAATAATAACCAAATCAGGGTGCTGCAGCATTGAGATAATTTTTTCAACCCAGAAAAACTGTTTTAAAATGATTTCTTTTTCTCTTGGCAGTGATGTAAGTACAATAATGCCGACGATGATTGTGATGGAGAATAGCTGGAGGAAACAGGTTCCCCTTAAGGCTGTTGATGTGCACTCTAAGTTACAAGCAAGTCAAGCAAAAAAGAAAGCAAGAAGGCAGCAGTATTTGTACTAATAATCTTCTTGACGTTAATTGTGTGTGTTGGAGCTGCCTGTGGCGTGGCCAGCCAGCAAGCAGGGTGAATAGACCCTGAGACGCATGGTCTTCTCACTGGGGAATGATGCAAACTCTATGAACAGCCACTTTCCTGTGTAATGTGGGCTTAAGAGAATATTGTTGTTGCGTGGCTGTCAGTGTAAGTACGTTACAGCAACTGGATACCACCACTGGCTGCTGACACAAAGAAAGCTACCTGTCCTTCTATCACAATATGCTGAGTTTAAAGACACTGAGCAACCCACAGAGGAACAACACTTCTATGAAGACATAGATGAATAACATTGAACCAAGAGACTAGTGATAATAGACTGTGTTCCCTGGTGATTTCAGATCTCTTGTGCGCAGGTCATACTTGCTTTCTGTATTTTCCTAGCTTTGGCTTTTGTACGTTCTCACGTGCCTGGTCAGCCACCCATTTGCCATTTTATTTGGTCCTAAGAAATGAAAAAAAATTTCTATATACAAGTGCCTTGATGGAAATGCACTGAATAAAGCACCACTACAGGTTTATAGCCTACTTATTCCTTCACCCTTGAGCCCCCTCACCCAGCTTGGGCTGAAAAAGAGCACAAGCTAATTGGAGGGGAAGCCAAGCTACCATGCTTCCTCCTTGCCAAGGAGTGGAAGAAATGAGGCCTTTAGGCTGGTTGCAGTTATTTTAATGGGATATTTTCTACTCTACTTTTGTCTTTCTTCTGGTTCCAGAAGTAGCTGAGAGAGACACAAGCTTTCCTCAAAATGCTTATTTGCTTTTTCCGGACTTTGCTGGTTAGCTGCTGGCCTGACCTCCTGGGGCTACTCAGTTCTCAAGGATCAGCTCTTGGGTAGGAAGACTATTCTGTAGAGGCAGCAATTATTTGTTGAGCACTGACAACGCACTTGGCGTGCTACAAGGCATGGACAGAAAAGCTTTACCTGTTCTGGAGAGCTGCAGTTTAGGTTACAGACCAAAATAGAAAGACAAATTGCACAGGAATTGCATGGATATTGTTTTAATCTGTTAACTACTTGGTGTTTTCTAGAAAGTTAAGAGAGAAGGCGTCTTTATGTGCTGGGGCTGTGTGGCTGCCAGCTAGATGGGCCTAGCCAATGAGTAAACAATGAGAGGAATACACTCTGAGAAAACTCCAGACACTGATGCTGCTAGAGAAGAGTGGGAAAAGACAGGGTATTGTAGAAATTTAATAAGCACAGAGTCATGCACAACATGGAAGGTGAAAAGGATTGTTTGGCCATGGGAAGAAAAGACATGCATTGGGTACAAGTACCCTTGATGGCCAAGGGTAGAGCTGCTGGACATTCAGAAAGTGCAGTACCCCAGCCTGTGAGACAAGACAGCTGATACTGCAGCAGTTTAAAATGAAGCATTTAGACAGTAAAGAGAAAGCCAGATTACTGGAGAATTTATATCGTGGGTAAACAATTGGGAGATTATCTTGCTGAAGGTTAAGACAAAAAGAATTGAGATCCTGGGGAGAAGAAGTGCAACGAGTGAGAAGATTTTGTCAGGAGCTACAAGGTAGACAGTGATAAGAATATTTAATTGTATAAGAATGTCTAAGATCTAATTGGTTTTAACTCAGTGAGAAATCTTACAAAACCAAACTACCTCTTCTCCTTTCTCTCCCATCTCCTCTCCCTCCTTCTCCTTTCATGCACTAAATGCTGGCTGTGGAACTGTGCTGTAGGTACAGTATATTGTGATGAAATACGCCATAATGTGCTCTGAGATACAGTGGACCAAAAAGCATAAATAGAATGCCAATAGTATAAAATAAATCTCTGGATCCTTGCTGCACCATGGTGAGGTAGCTCAGTTACAGCTTTGACCACCCATGAATGCGAAGCACACAGTAGGGGGACTTTTGGACTCGTATCTCACCTATTATCTTGGTAGCAGGGTATGAATCTCTTTGAATGTGAAAGCCTGGTTTTGTTTAAGTGAAGAACACAAGAAAAGGCGCTCTCCTTTTTTCTTTTTCCCCTGGAGCAGATGAAAGTGGACAGAAGTGACCGTAAATTTTAGGAAGAAGTGGAAAAAGGCTGCTGCTTCCTGAGCAGGAATTGTATTTTTCCAGCCATGCCCCTGAAATACCCCAACGTTAAGACTCTCCTGTACAAAAGTGTCACTGCTTGGTCTGTATAAATTCAGTGTCAGAACAAAGGACACTTTCTGGAAGGGAAACAAGCCTGTATTATACCATTCAGCAACTAACAGAAGAAAGAGAATAGCTACTTCCTGCCAACATTCATACTCTGAAGACGTATACACGAGGTGGTAGGTGAGCATTCAGTTCTTACCACAGCTGACTCTCTGTGGTTATTTATCCAGCTTGCAGATTAACTTTATAAAAGACTCTGAGACATAAAAGTGCGGGGCTGGCAGGTTAGCTGAAAGAGAGTGATCTTGGACCATGACTGTGGAAGTCACCTGGAAGCCATTGAGTTGCTTGCATGCTGCACAGGGAAAGCAGACCTGTGCTTTCTGAGTAGAGCCAGTGCTTGCGGTGTGAACTGCCACTGCTGGAAAACAGGAATATGCTTCAAAGGCCTTCAGCAAGTACAGCTAAAGCAGCTAAACTAGGAACCACACGCTGGTTCATAGTGACTCTTGCCATTTTCTTGGGTGAGACTGTGCCAGTGTAATTTCTACAGGCCACTGACAGCACAGCAGCAACAGAAGCTCAGATCCAGGCTTACCCAAAAGGTCCCTCCACCTACACACACTGCTAGCAAACACTGCTCCTCTAGCAGAACTCCCTGGATCTTCCTCCCCGCTCCAGGCCTCTGGTGGGCTTACTGTCTCCCCTGTACTACTGACCATGCAGAACCCAGGCTATCTCACTCGGAGCACCCAAGTTCTAGCTTTTTAAAAGAGATTTGTTGATTCATTTCAGTTTTCTAGGGTATCTTAGTTCCCCTTCACTTGGTTTCTGTTTCTCCTGCTCTGACTTCTTTTTTCTTCTGGCTTTTTTTCTTTTGATGGAAATTTTATCCTTTCTCTCCCTGCCCCTCATGGTTGTCTTTACCTTCCCAGCGAAGAACTGTTCTTACAATCAGTAGAGCTGTTTCCATCTCCCCAGCAGCCTGATCCAACGTGTTCCTTGCTGCCACATCCTCTCCTGTCACAGCAACTGATTGCCTGCCTTATAGCAGCTCTGCTAACTGAACACGTGGCATAGCACAGCAGGTGGTACAGCAACTTTACACTCTGGCTATACTCATCCAAGCTACTTCTGTGGGTACTTCTTTCACGGATAGCTTAAGGGATGGGAACTACACGTGGGAATTATTTCTCTACCACCTCCCTTGCTTGTCTGCTGATGCTGAAGTTTCTCCTCTTCTCCTGAGAGATTAATGCTGAACATGTCATCATCTCCACATTTAAATCAACTGTTTCCTGAGGATTTGGAATACTCTGGCCCTAACTAATTTAATGAGAACAATAATTGTCTCATCTCCCACCACATAAGATCTCAATCCTCTTCTTGGCACAGGTATGCCACGCAGCATATGTTTCCACAGAAGACTTAAACTGTTCTGCTCTTTGAAGCTCTGGTGCTGCTGGCTGCTCATCACTGAAATAATTAAACATTTTTTGAGTAAAAGACTTCCAAGCCGAGCGTAATCTGATACACTGCCTGGTCCACGCTGGTGAAAACGGACAGTTTCTTCCTTTCAGAACAAAACCAGACACCTAACAGTCTTTTGCTACTTTGTGGATGCCGCACAAACTGTCAGAAGGATCCGTCTTTGCAGTGTGAATTATAGGCTGTGTGATTTGGAAAGCTGCTCCTACTCTGCTGGTTATTTCCTTTCATCTCAGCCAACTGATTGTGGTTGTCAGTCCCATTCACCTCCTGTGCTCTGCTTCTGGTGATGCCTGTTTAGCTCGAGCTTTATCTGTGCTCTCAGCTGCCTCCAGTTTTCACACTTGTGGCCGTTAGCTTCATCTGCTGTAAAGCAGAAAGGCTGGTTCTGCTTCTTCTGACTACTTCAGCTTGAGGCCAACTTCTGGCACCGTCAAGGCCATCGAGAGTTCTTACATTCTGCTGTAGCACACAGCAGAAGCTGCTCCTGTCTTTCCTGTGTTTTTTTGATTGTTCATACCATGTCATGGCCCACGAGACCCTCAAGATACAAAATCATTGTCTTGCCATTTGCCCAAGAGCTCTGCTTTTGCTTTTAATTTCTCTTTGCCAGCTCTCAAGCAGAGCTTGTGGAGCACATTGCTGCAGCCCCACGTGCGTATGGGAGCACAGAGGGCTTGGTGGTCACCTCACATCCAGCTAAAGCGCAATTTTTCAGGACGGTCATAGCCAAGGAAAAGAATTCTTTAGGGCTCAGCCATCCTTGGGATCACTCCTTACAAGAGTTAAGCTAAAAGTAAATATTTATTTACAAATCCTGCACACATGGCACTCATGCAGACTTTTAGGTACTGATGAACAGAAGGGGATGGAAAAAAACCCATGCTCCCTAAGCAGCACTTAATTCAGAGCTGATGGTTTCCTTTACTCCCTATGACTCAACTGACAAGTTGGCAAATGCCTGGCAGCATTTCTAACCCAGGGCTCTGGTTTTCACTAAGTCTTTATGTCTTCAGGTTACATTCACTGAGTGGAGCCCGGAGCTGACTGATTCCTTTTCCGTGTTTGGTCCCTAGTCACCTTTTGAATCATTTCAACTGCAAAATCCCTCCTGCCCAACCTGCTAATTTATCATTCATTAACTGAAGCAAGAAGGGGCTTTGCCTTTCTTCCTACCAAGTCATTGCTTGTTGCCTTATGCTTTGGAGGTCCTAATTTCTCCTGTGCATCACTTGGGCACTTCTTAATTGCCCCTACAGACAGGTAACAACCTTTTCCATACTGACGTTATTAACTCCATATAGGGTGTAACCCCGCTTCATCCTGGAGCTTGGAATATCCAAATCCCAGACGGAAGCCTTTTCACTCAGTTTGCTGGCCGTATTTTATAGAATTCCGTAATTGCAATTGATTCATACAGCTTGTTACTGGCTCTTTCTGAAATTGAGCCTGAAGGTAATCAATAACTCTGAGGTATTAATAGACATGAGGCACCTTTTCTCCTTACAGCCTCTACATTTAGCCTTTTGAGAAATATCCTAACAAATTCCTGTCTCCTTTTTTCCTTCCCTTTCTTGGCATACTAACCGCCCTTCCTTCTGTCTACTAATGCTTGTTTCTTTCCTGCCCTCACTTCTTTGTTCTCTTTCTTCTTCTGTATTTGACGTTTTACTTTTTCCTAATCTATTCCCCACCAAGAATCTGATTCATGATCCCGACGAGATGTAGCTGCGTTGGCTGAGGAGATGTGGGGGAGGCCATCTCTGTCGCCACTGCAGTTCACTCCAACAGGGATCATGAATCAGACCTCTCTGCTGCTGCAGTTCAGTCTCACATAGTAATGTAAACTGGAGCTGACGGCAACTCCATTAATTTGACAGCCAGAGCAGCCTCAGCTGAGGAGTAGATATACCACCTGTCTTGCCATTTCTGCAGTGGGGATGGTAACCTCTGCCAGAGTAAAGGAACAGGCAGCCATGCCTCATCCTCCCTGCACCCCATGAATTGCTACAACTCGAGAGTCAGGATCCTTAGACTTGCCATTCTTTATTCTCTTCAAAAATTTCTTCTACAGCCTTTTCAAAACAAACACTCCTCACCTGATCTCATACCCCACGGCCACTAAATTAAGAAGTCCAGCCTCACCTCAAACCACATTACCTGGGTGAGGGAAAACAAACTGATTGGCTGGGGTCTATTTGCCTTGTATTTCTCAGGATGGAAAGGAAAACCAACCAAATTCTGTTTCTGCACCTAATTAAGGGCTGTTGTTGCACTCCTCTCTTCCCTTCATATGAAAAGGAACCACAGCTCTCAGTGATATTCTTTCCATGTCAGTGATTGATTTGCATGTCACCCCTGCCAGCTGCTCGTATGAAGAACAGGGCTTTCTCCTCACATTAAATTCACAATTCATTTGAAGGGAGGAGTAGCATGAACACTTGGCTCCTATCTGCCCAAAGAGATTGGGATCAAGTTCTGCTCTTTCCTTCCATCTTCTCCAGAGACAGAGCACTCTATGGAAACCAAACCAGTGCTCTCCTTTGGTACCACTTCCCTCTTTAGCCAAATTAAACCCTGCTCTGAGAGCACTGATGATACATTAAATATACCATATGGTCTATATGACCCCTTTTTACTAGTCTTATCTGAGTTTGAGTGAATGATTTCTTCAGTTGAAATATTCTTATGCTATCTGTAACCCACCTTTTTATGTTAGCAGGCTAAGAACTTGCTTGGAGCTAGGTGAGAACGTCTACTTAAATGACCAATGCTTGAAACAGAGATTTAGAAGCATGAAGTTTTGTTCCTGTAAAATGTCCTATATGTTTAAAAAGAGGGAGTAAGGAGTGTTTTGAAATGTTCTCCTCCTTCCCCTACAAGATTTTAGCTGAAGGCCAGCTCTCCATCAAGACCTGGTAGACATCTCAGGCATGGCTCTTAGTGGCTCTTATGCTTGCAAGCCCCTTTGAAACTATACTACTTGTGCTTGATATCTCTCTGTGCCACAGTAGTGTCTCTGCAGTGCCTTCGCACCCCGCTGACCTGGGCTGGCTTCATCACTGTGTACCTGGCGGGTATCTACTGCACTTCTGACTGGCCCCTGGGATTCTGCTCCTTCTGCTGTTTCCAGGACAGGCTCTTATTAGCAAACAACGTGCAGAGTCCAAATCCCCAGCTCTGGCCTGCCTGGCTGTAGAATCACAAAATGGTTTGGGTTGGAAAGGACCTTAAAAGATCATTTACTTCTGACTCCCTGTCATGGGCAGGGACACCTCTCACCAGACCAGGCTGCCCAGAGCCCCATCCAACCTGGCCTTGAACACTTCCAAGAAGGAGGCATTCACACTTCTCTGAGCAGCTTGTTCCAGTGCCCCACCATCCTCAGAGTGAGGAACTGCTTGCTAAAATGTAATCTAAATCTCCCCTCTTTCAGTCTGCAACTATTACCCCATGCCCTATCACTACATGCCCTAACCAAGAGCCCCTCTATGACTTGCTGGTAGGCTCCCCACTGATACTGGAGAGCTGCTGCTGTAAAGTCTTCCTAAAGCCTTCTCTTCTCCAGCTGAAGAGCACCCACTCTCAGCCCGTCCTCAGAGCAGAGGGGTTCCAGCCCTCGAATCGCTTTTGTGGCCTCATCCTGTGCTGAGGAAGCTCTCTGCTAGGCTGCTCTCCATCCCGTCATCGCCCAGCCAGTGCCGATGCCGGAAAGCAGGAGCTAAGCTCTGTGCCGGGCAGAGCGGCGCCGCCTGGCCGGATGCGTGCGGTGCCCCCGCTGCCCGCCAGCATCCGCCTCGCCGCCAGCACCGCCCCCGCCAGGGATCCGGCCGGTACCGGTCTGGGACCACCGTGGGCCCGGCTTTGGGAGTCGTAACTCGCTCGAGTCGGCCGGCGGATGGGC
>VZRI01000775.1:0-186215 GCA_013397515.1 Upupa epops | reverse complement strand
CTCTGCAGCGGGCGGTGGCAGCCGTCGGTGGGTGCAGGCGCGTGCCTTGCAGCGCGAGCGGCCCTTGGGCGGGAGCGGGCGGCTTTGCGCTTCGTCCTGCGCGTGAGGGAGGGGAGCGGGACTGCCCTCAGCGCTCCCCTCAGCAGCAGGGATGCGCTCCTCACGGGGATCGTGAGAAGAGGAGCCTCCACCTCCGCTCTGCTCCGGAGGAGGAGGTCCCCGGACAGAATGATGCCCTTGGTACCAGAGAAGAGGGTTAGAGCTCCTTGTTAAACGACGTCGAGCAACGTGAGAGTGACTGTAGTCGCTGGGAGCCCAGCTGAAGCCCATTAGCCTACCAGGTGGTTGGAAGCGCGTACTCTGTGAGAAGAGACTGAGGGAACTCCCTTCTCCAACTTAGTAAAAGGAGTTTTGGGCCAACCTTCTAGTGTTTGTGAGGTGATTACTGAGGTGATGGAGCCGGGCTGTTTGCAGGGGCAAAAATAAGCCTCCATTGCACAGAGAGGTTCTGACTGGGCATAAGGACCACCGTGAGGACTCTCAGGCAGCAGAACAGGCTGTGCCTAGATGTTGTTGAGCTTTATCCTTGGAGATTCTCAAGACTTGGCTGGACTAGTGTGGTCTGACCTCAGTGCTGAACCTGCCTAGAACGCGAGTCTGGATTAAAGTCCTGCTAAGGTATCTTCCAACCTGTATTTTCCTATGGTTTTTGTGGTTCCTGTTGTTCCAGTAGATCCATACCTTTTCCTTGCTATATCAAATTAAGAGGGAATAATAAAATGAGGAATAAATGGCTTACTTTGAAGAAAGGAAGCGGCAAGAGCGGAGGGATTGAATATATCCTATTGTTTGGTTTGATAATGGAATCTGCTGCTTTCCTTTATATCTTTGAGACTATTAAGAGGGTTGGGGAGAAAAAAAAGTGAAAAGAAAATTGGATAATGTGGTTTTGTTCCTTAGTACCTATTCACACAGCTTTTTATGCCTTCCTACATACTGTTTATACAAATTGCCTGATGTTCTTTGAACGCTTTTACAAATTAGAGCTTTTATGAATTAAACCAGAAGTGGTATCTTAGTTTCTTTTGTGTTTTGTTATGGGTGGTAGCAGATAGAGAAAAGCAGCTTAGGGTATGGTCAGAGTTCAGCAAGTGAACTTAGAAAAAATCTTCTGTTTTTTAAGATTCTCCTCTTACTCCTTTAGCTATCATCATTTCTGCTGCTTTGGCAGGAAAATTAGATGATTCAGCACCCTTTCTATTTAGACAGACACATCTGGGTATTTAATTTTCTGAAGAAGAAAGAGAAAGTACCAAGAATTAAGTACAGATGACAGACATTTATGTGGCTAAAATTTCAGTTTGGTTTAAATAACATAGCAAGGAGAAGGAAGGAATGTAACCTTTTAAGCTTTTCTTTGTTTACAGATATGAAGAGAGAGAACAGTAAATAAGTCCGAGTTATAGTGTGCCTTTTAAAAAAACCACGATATATCACCACCATATGGAAGCCCGCATGCCCTTTCCCATAGGGATGTGCCACTGAGAAGGGATTTATAGGCTGCTAGCTCATAATATTTATGATGGGTTACCAGCTTTGCCTGTAACTGTTCCTAAAATTCCCTTTGGAATGGCACCCACGGGCAGCCAAGGATGGCATCAGTCATGCTGCTGGATGGTTATTCAGCTTCTTCGTCCTTAAGACGATGCCAAGTTTGAGTGCAGGTCTCCAGTTACCTTAGGACAAATTCAAATCCTTCATGAAACATTGTTGTACATTTAGTACTTGCAACTGTTTCTGGGAAACACAAACTATAAACAAATGCTCTCTATTGTTAGTGCTAGAAGAAAACAAGGTCGGGTGGGACTGGTAGGAGCTTCTGTCTGTTAGTAGATGGCATATAAACCAGTGGCAGGTGTCTGGAGTGTAATGTTATGGGGAAAATGGCATTTGATTTAGGATTCAGGGTGCCAGTGCCCAGTGCGGTAAGTATTTAGTGTGCACTGTAGTTCAGGAACAACTCATTTTGACTAATTAATTACTGCTGCTTCTGCCAAGAAAGTTATTAGGACTAGGTTGAGGAGCCAAGAGCAAATCTATTCCTTTCATGACCCAAGGTCCAAGTGATTTAGGTGTTTTTACTTGTGTGGTAGAATGGTTAGGTCATGTCTTGGATTACAGGAAATGATGCTTTTGCTATCAAGCTTTCAAATTACATTTCTATTTCTTAGCTAACAAAATTAGCTCTGATAAAGAACATGTGATGGTGTAAAGAACTATCAAGGATAAGAATCTGAACTGCAGCAGCTGAAACTTGAAACAATAGTGAGGTTATAGCAGTTTAAATAAGCTGTTTACACAACGTACACATAGATTGGTTCTGTAAAATAAATGATACCAATACTGCTCTGGTTTTCCTTGGGATGTGGGCTTCATATAAACTAGTGATGTTTTCTTTTGCTAGACATGTGATCAAATCCAAAGTTTTTCTTTTAAGATTTCTCTTGTATTGCAGTGTTTCGGTTTATTTACTTGACTCTTTTAGTCCTCATTTTGCAACAGACTTGACTTTCTGCCTGTGATCAGACTGACTTCGATAAAGTACTTGTTACTTGAAGGGTGTATAAGTATTTACCATGAGGCTGAAGTGTGAGCTTTGTTAAAAGGATAGACAAAGGGGCAGAAACATGAGGTGAGCACATCACACACCTGAGTCTGAACTGCAGGTTCTCTTACTTTATCCACTTCTTCAAGGTCATTAGTGCCTTATGCTATAAAGGAAACCTCGTCAGTGTGTGAGCTTCTGTGGCTTTAACGCTTTAATATTCTGCGTAGACTAATACGTGATTAATTTGCTATAATCCTTTATTCATTTATTAAGCAGTTATTATGTGTTTGTTTTATTTTATACTTGAGCTAGAACAAGCTGTCTTTAGAAGTTAAGAAAGTGGTGGCTGAATTACTTGCTTGGCCAAATCATTCATTATGTGAGCCTGGGTTTGGAGTATGTCTGTTCAGTCTGTGTAGGTTTAAATGAGCGTAACGTGTACCTGCACGTGTAGGTCAGGAAGCTAGATTTGTGGGAGATGATAGTTTGGGTGATACAAGCAGACAAGTATGAGAGGTTAGAGTCTGTCCTGTGCCTCAAAGCTTTCTGGTTCTCATGAGGTTGTCAAATGGTCTTGTAAATACACTTCCCTCTCATCACAACATGATTTCTGACTTTCTAGTGAGAACCAATTTAAACTTTAAAATAACCAGTGGAGTAGTTTGTACCTGCTTATAGCTGACCTATCTTTTTGATAGGATATAATTTTACCTTTTAGATTCAATTCCTTGTTTTGTTCTCTGGGCTGCTGTTCTGACAACAGTAAGAGTTCTTTACCACACTGTTTCTACAGGCAAATATAGATGGACAGATAATTAATGGTTTTAGCATTTAATTGTTGTTAGGTCATAATGTACTAAGTGATGATAACAGTGCTTGAGAAATGTCTTACTGGTGTCTGGTGGAAGTGAGCAAGGGAAATGGGAAGTTCTTCTGAACTGCCTCAGGAGGCAAATGGAGATAAATATAACTTCAGTCATAAGTGGGAGAATAGCAGGGAAGGAGAATGCAGGGCATCCCAAGAAAGAGCTATAAATGGTCGCTTGAGGTAGATCTGTATACAAAAGAAATTGGAAAAAAGTAATGTGTGTCATGTTTGTTTTATTCAGAGTGAAGCAAAGTATTCAGCAAAACAATAAGCCAGATGAGTGCCATTTTGTATACAGCTAATTCAAACCTATAACTCTTGATTTAGCCCTTTTGGCTTCACGAATCAAACTTTATAATGTACTCAGGCTCGATGTCGTCAGGACAGAAGGCTGTGTGTGGTGTCAGTGAATTGCTTTATATGGCAGAAAATAAAGCTCTAGCTGTAGGCAGCATTTTCAGAGAGCCGTGTAATGAGAGCTAGCTACCTAGTTTGTGATCTGATGAGGGAAGGGTGATTGTGTAGCTGTGTTGTGTTCATTGAGCGAAACCTTTGGACCTAATTTAAGCAGCTGTGAAGGAAGTAGATTTATTCCAGTGCTGATTTAGCCATCAAAGGTAATTCCTGATCACATTTCTTTTATGGCTAATGAATAGCTACACTTGCCAACAAAGACCCAAAGCACTGTCCTGTAATTTTATTAAATTAAGAAAAACTCCAGTAGAGGTACCAGTTCAAAGTCTGTGTTGTATTGATGGTTGTGGTGTGTGAGTTTTCATGGAGCCAGATTACTTTTAGCTTCCTTTCTACAGGATTGTGGGTTTCAGTCTCCACGGCCTGCTGGGCAGCACTCGGATGTGTGGACTGGAAGCAGCACAATGCAAATGAGCCTGTAAAGCTGGTTTGGGGGCTTGGATTAAACAATGCAGATGATTTTGATTTTAGTGTAGAGTCCAGTAATGAAAGAGTCTGAAGTCAATCACTTCAGCACCAGTGACATACTAATATATTTTCTGTGCGCTGCTGAGAAATGAGGAAATTTTCTTCCTGGGAGTAAGATGAAAATCTTCTATGAAAAAAGCATCAATTCAAATTGATTAAGAAGAAAACAAACAAAAAAGATTCCATTTTCCTTGGAAGACCCCTTTGCCCTAAGCCTATAACTTGGTTTCTTCCTGACCCCCTTGTCCTGTTTTAAACAGATCTGATCTTCATTGTACGTAGTCCATAAGCAGCTTTAGCACAGAACTTATTTCGTAGGCTCATTCTACAAATTACATCCTTCAAAAGTGAAAGAATCAGTGTGCTGGATGGTTCTGAGAGAAATGACAAGTGCTGGTGACTGGCTGCCATTTTCCCCTTCCTGTTTTGTTTTTTTTAAGAAGTTCTTCTTAAAAGTTCTTTCTGTGGTGCTGCAAACAGCTTGATTAGACACCCACTTCTGATAAAGAACATCTTGACTGCTGCATGTTCTCCAGATCATTGTTAGAAAAGTTTGGTATCTTGCCTTGGACTCACTGTGGTTAAACAAAACTCTTTTATAAATTTTTTGCCATCTGAGGGTGGGGGGAGGAATAACAATATAAAGCCTACTGATCTTGTGTGTGACTTGCTCTCTGCAGTCTGACCTCACAAGTCAGTGGAGCCATCCTTAGCTCCAGGGCCAGTTTTTGGTGTCAGCTCCTGCAACAGGGGAGCTCCTTGTATGTTCTGTGCAGTGCAGGATTTTGGCTGCTGCAGTGATGCAGGGGAGTGTTAAGCAGATCTGGCAGGCGTTCTTCCTTGCTTACAGTGCAGCAGGACATTAGTTCCACCTCTCAACAGTGCTTGAAGGAAGCATATTCTTAGCCAGGTTTTAAATCTAATAAAGATGGATTTGGGTGTTTTCTAACTATCAGGTTGCAGCAAGCAATTACAGTGGTGAACTCCATTTATAGAAAACAAAGAGTAAAGAGATTGTTTCTAATATTTCAATTTGTTCTCTAGGCCTTTACGTTGATGATACCTATGAAAAAGAACCAACTAAACTGTGATATTCTGTCATTTTTAATCATGAAAGCTACCTGGTAGTGTCTATGACTCTATCGGATGTTTAATAAAATAGCTGCAGAGGAGGCAGTTGTACTGCTCTTTTGTAAATGAAATCCTCATGCTTCAAACTTTCTTGAACTGCAATGGCTGCATCATTTTTATTTTCCAGACTTTTGGAAAAGTATGAGATTGTGACTTTGACAGGAGCTTCAGGGTGATTCTGAAGTATTTGTTCTATTGAATCTTAATCCAGAAGCCGTTAAGACACTGGAGGGAATGAAGGGGAACCTCAGTGCTCACTGTTTTTTCATTTCCATCTGGGGCAAGGGTTTGGAGTATTATTTGATTCTTCTAGGGTGGGAATACAGTGAGACAAAATTTGGAATTCATGTGTGTTTGGAATAAGCCCATTTGCTTTTATTATCAGCTTGTTTAATTGAACTATTTTTTTCCAGAGCTCTTGGGAAATTTCATTCTTATGATGCATGGGAATGGTTAGTCTCAATCTCAGCCTAGACAGCCAAGAGTGCATGTTATGTCCTCCTTCCTGCCAGTCCATGGTGTTTATAACACACTCGTCACAAGATGACATGAACAGTACATTCAGACTTTCAGTCTGTCTTAGACTTGACCTCTAGTGTTCCTGTTTCTATGCAGTGTTAGGGGTCTCAGTTTTGGTATGATAGGCAAACATAACCAGGAATGTTGTTCACTTTTTTCCCCCCTTAGAATTTCTAACTCAATTTACATGGTGGAGCTTAGCTGGATGCTAGACTTGTTTGGGTTTATATGGAGTTTTTATTTTGGTTTCAGAACTGGACAGTCATGAATGTCATGTCTGTCTGTTTTGATTTCTCTGAAATGAGCCTTGCATGAGTTTGGCAGTAGAAGTTGAATTGGAAACCCAGGATTTCTCTGACTGTGCTTCCGTGAGATGCTAGATCTGCTTCTAAAGCAGTGCTGTTTGCGTAGGTTTTTATTTGTATTTTAAAAACCATAGTTGTGATAACATGTCAATCTAGTAAAATCCAAACTTTTCCAACCATATTTAAGTCAAAAAATTTTTACTGAATTAAGTGTATTCCAGCAACTCTCAAACAACAGTTTTAATTACCTGAATAATGTGAAGTGATCTCTGGATTTATATAGCTAGGACTGCGCACTCGTGGATTATGTGCACAGTTAGGTATGTTGGTTTATGATTGTTAGATATGTAGACCTTGGATCACCTTCTCATTCTTCCATGCTGAAAGGAGAAATGTTGTATCTAGAAGGATGTGCATTGAAAAGATGACATTTGTTTTGTGTTATGGTAATTTCCTCTCTGCCTTTACACTTTTCAGTCTTGGTACACATCACCTAAGTAAAGCAGCAAAGTCCAAGCTGGATGTGTTAAGGCCTGTTTCTTGGAGGTGGAGAAAGAACGCCAAGAGTCGGCTATGAAATGTCATATGAAGTGTGAAAAGTCACTAGAAAAAACAAATCAATATTCAGTACAAATTCCAGACTTTCCCATTTATGAGGAGAGTAGGGGAGTGCGCTGTCAAAACCAGCGGTCAGCTATTGCCAGCTCCTTTTCCTACTGTTTGTTCCAGGATAACTCAAAGTTGCTTGGGCACATAGAAGCTGGAAATGAATCTGCGATTAATCTTTGGCACTTAAGTCCAATAAAAAAAAATAAATCTCACTAATGAGTTAAGATTAGATATGTAACAGAAAATACTATCGAGTAAAGACAAATTAACCCAGTCTTTAATGCTGCCTTGGAGCAGCTTTCACATGGACCGACACCTGTGAGTGATGGTACTTTGACTTCCATGCTTTCAGTAGTGTAGATGAGAATGGAAATGTTTCGTTGTACCCTTTGCAGTACGTTGATTTAACAGCTGAATTTGCAAAATACCGTGTTCTCTTCCCTCAATGTGTTTTATTGTTGAACTTCATAATGGTTATGCTCCCTGAGGATGCTTTAGTTCCCATTGCTGTCCAGGCTGAAAGAAACTGTAACAGGTAAGCTTCTGCTTTATTATCCAATTTCTAAAAGGTGTCACAATGTATTCAAGGTAGTAAAAGTCTTTTTGTGATCAGATTTCATTGTAGATTACCTGCACAAGTGCCTCTACTAATTAGAGATTCATGACTCCAGTGAGTCATGTCTTTGTTATCCTTATTTTTTCTCAGTTGGCTGCTTGCTTTCTTCAGTTTCTTTGTCTTCTTTGTCTTTTCTAACAAATTAACTCTAACTTTTATGTTTGATCTGCATATTTTAAAATTCTTTCATTTTGATTTATCCAAAGGGTGGAGTGGAAAAACTTAGTTTCATGGGAGAGTTTAACTATGCAAAAGGTTAACAAATCACTTAAATTATGCTCATAGGACTACCTGGAGGCAGATGCTAGAATATGCAGTCTCAGTAGTGAGCAAATTGGCCAGAGAAATCCATTGTCACATTACTTCTAAAGAGGAAATAATTATGGAAAGAATGATTTTTATGACTCTGCTGATCTCATTCTGCCAAAGTTCAGCCTAGGGTTAAGAAGTGTCTCATTTGTTTAGTGGTGTTTGGTAGTATCATTCACCTGATACTCAGTTCTGACTGAGAGGTTGGCTTCCTTTTTATTTGAGAGCTTTGGTTTCCCACGGTACCCTGCGAACATTACCAAGAGGTCTGGTGTGCAAAGCAGGTCTGGCTCTGTGGTGTTTTGGTTTGATGCTTGAATTTGTAATCTTAAAAAATGGTGGAGTGTGGATTGATTGCAAAGGTGAGTTGAAGATAATTTGTTTGATTATTCCTCAGAAGGTCAGCAATTCAATGAGTGCCACCCATCACAAGTCATTACCTTCATGTTTAGGTCAGATTGTCTGTCTGAGAAAAATCTGGAGCTGTATGTTGCCTGCATAAGGTGGGTATTATGACCTGTGGTTAACCTCACCGGTATACCTACACTGAGAAGTCTGCAAGCATCGTTGTGTAACGAAAGCGAAAAATTTCTGTACTGTTTGTTAACCATTAGAAAGGAAAATCAGGCATAAGGTAAGATTTCATCCCAATGACTTTGTTTTTCTAGTGTTTTGAACAGATTAGTGACTTAAACTGTTCAGCAGACTGACTTGCTTAAGAAACACAATGGTTTCTAGCTGACACATAGGATTTTATGAAGTGATTGATCACAGCTGCCAATTGGGAAGGTCAGTGCGATGTTCCATGTTGGCAGTCCCTGTAGTGTGTGCATAGATCAATTTGAAAAAGGGTGGGGAGGAGAGTCGTAATAGGGGAGGAAAAGAGTTCTTGGTTCAGCTAGTAATTCTAGAAGTATCCTAAATGCAAAAGTGTCTGTTGTGTAAAATTAAGTCCAAGAAAGCCTTTTTGTGTTGGTCAGACTTCTGTTGTATCTTGGGTGTTTTTATATGTAATTTTCTCTTGTTGAGTTTTCAAAAAGAAAATCGGAAGCCTGGTCAAAGAATAGGAAAAGAAAAATGCAGTGACTTTTGTGTGCGTTTTTTTCACCGTTATTTCTAAGTGAGAGTCATTAAACTTTGATTTGTTAGCTTCTCTAGGGAAGCTGGTGGGAGGAAAGAAACCAGGGATTTAATCTGGCTCCTCCTGAACTCAATGGGAGTTTACCGTTCATTCCTTTTGGAGAAGGATCATGCCCTAGGTCAGCAGATGAAATAAATAATGCTTAAGTCTTCAGCTTACTATTAATTAATGATTATTTTTCTTATCATTAAATGATTGTGAGATTGACAGGTCAGATGTGTTATTCCCAAGCATTGCTGTGGATTAACAGGAAAAACCTTGAGTATCTTAATTCTTCTCTTTGTGGTCTTATTTATCCATTGTAAAACAGAAAGCAATCTTAGTTTAGATAGGAGTGCTGAAGAGCAAGATCTCAAAGTAAGCTCTAACCTTCATAGGCAGAAACAGTCTTCAGAGGATGCAGATGTTTGGAAATGTTGTAAGATAGGACAGAAATGCCTTGGTTTTGCAAATAATGCAGCGACCTAGGTAGGTTTAATCACTGTAAGAGCAGAAAATTAAGGAAGATAACTGAAGTTATGTTTGACCTCTGTTAGCCCATGTAAAAACGGCACCCCTCAGGTAAATTTTGGAGATGTGTTAGTATTGCCATTCGTGATAGTTTCTGGGGTTTGAGTAATGACCCACTCATAGGTTCTCTTTGAGTTATTCAATAAACTGTGATGCATACATTAAATATAATTTACAGAATGAGGTTGCAAGCATCCCTCTGAATTTGTTCTATCATAAAATGGATTGTTCTATGCCTGGAATGCTTTGATAAGACAAAAGTGACAACTTCTGAGAACATTGGTGCCTTTTCTCCGTAACTTTGTGTAAGGCAATTGAGTGAATATATTGTGTTAGAGCACATCCTTTAACGGAATCCTATAAAGCCACGCCATCATATTGGTCTGAAGTGCTTTGAATGCCATGAAAATCATTCCGAGCATCCTGCTGTAAGTATTTGTGAAGCAAAGCGTGCGATGCTTTGTGAGAAGGAAAGATGTGGCAAAACCACTGGTCTCCAGTGCAGGTTTCAAAGTGATGATTCTGTCAGAAACACACGGCTCTTGCTGCATCCCAGGCCTAAGGAGTGGGATGCTTCAAAGGGGCAGGCTTTGTGTAATGGGTATATTTATGGCATCTTTCCTAGTCAGAGATAATGACCTGCACATGTTGGATCTGAATTGGGAGTATGTGGAGCTGTGTGATCATAGGAAAAGGTGAGCTCACAGGGAGGAAGTTTTGTCTCCTGAGATGAGCAAGTAATAGGACGCATGATCATTAAGGTTTGCTGATGATTTTATAATGGCATTTGTTAGTATCTGTATATGTCTAGGTATCTCCTTTTCACTGATGAGGTGTGCTCAGTGGACACAGGAAGCTTGATGTTTTTACTGGTTTGAGCCATGGGTCTCAGCAACTTCTGCAGGAACAGGATCAAGGACTTTAGGAAACTCCCTACGAATTTAGGAAACGCCCAGCACCTAACAGTTACTAAAGCGCTTGAAATTCTCAAGGGTCTCAGCAAAGTAAGCGTTATGAGGAACAGAGCTATTTGTACTTCTGGCCTTAAACTGAGAGCCTTGGTGAACCATACATAAAGCTAAGAACTGGCTGATGTGAAAAACTGTAGACATTTGAGATACTGCAATTTTACATTAATTGAGAGCATGCTTCTCAGTTTAGACAGGTAAGTGGGATGGGGAGGAATATCCAAGCTGTTACACCTCCTCTTTGCCAGTAAGACACACAATGGCCGTTGTGTGTCATTGCTAGCACTTGAGCAAGCGCTGCTGGTAGACAGTGATGCAGCTTGCCCTCCTTTAAGGGCTTGTTTTCCTTATCAGAATGCTGAAGAAGCCTTGAGCCTTTGCAGTGCTTGAATGCTAGAGGTGACTAGAAAGAAGGCAAAGTGCAAACCAATTCTAACAGTCTTCTCAGACTTTATTCCCTTGGTGTGAAATGTTTCATGCTGAAACATTGTTATGTAAGAGACACCGATGATACCAGATTGGCACAAAAATAACACTCTTTTTGTGACAGATTAGCAAACGCATAAGACCGGAACTGAGCAACACTTCTGTTTGGTATATCCGAAAGTTCGGAGAGTGAATGATGGTTCAGACTGGTTTTTCTTTTTTTTCCAAGCTGATTCAGTAATTCTATGATTTATTTTTTTTCTTTGAGTAGAGAGCTGTTGAGTGGTTATACCATTAAGAACCAACCCTCGCTGCTTGTGAACACCCAGATTTTCTGTAACCCTTCTCAACTGACTTACGATCGTAGCTGTATAATATTACTCTTGGGTTAGCATTTTGCTTTCTGTGTTTTAAAAAACAGACAGCCCTCCCTACCTGAACCATACAGTTCTTCAAGAGAATTTATTCTGAAGGGAGGGCAGGAGAACCCCCTGAAGGAAAAAGAAAACTTGAAATGGTCAGGATAGAAACACATGATATATGTGGACCCTGTGCTGGAGGGACTCCTCACCAGCCTGCCAAAATCAAGCAGGAAATGGATATGGAGAAGAGAAATTCTCGGCTTCTGAGTCAGACTTGAGGGTTAAGCCACAGTCAAGGCACAGATGCCTTCTAAATCTTTCTAGGTATGATCATGGAAATTGGATGTGATGGAACAGGACACTTAGTGGAAAGTTCTGATCTAGACTCTGGTGAGGTTCACTTGCATGTTTTATCTAAAAGACATGTCCAACATAGTGATGTTTCACCTATCACAAGCTGAGTGGTGGGAATTACGCTTTATTTGAGCTTATTGAAACCCAGAGTGAAAGCTGTATTAGAGATCTCTTATAGACGAATGTTCTGAGAAAGTTTTTCTTTTGATGCCTTGATATGAAACTCCTGATCCTCGTGGACACAAGCTGCAGAGTGCCTGGAAATCTGTTGCTATCCAGGAGTCTGCATTAGCTGGAAAGCAGTATGAATCCACCACATGGCTGTATAAAGTTAACAAGCAAATCAGAAAATAAAATATACAAATTAGGTGTTAGCAGTTTGAGAGCCACATGATTTAAGGAAAACCTGTACTGAGCTTCTTTTCAGGAAACCAGTGATCTAGTCAGACTGATCAATGCTGTGTGATGTGAGAATATGCCTAGCACTTTCATTTAGGGAAATCATTTTTCTTCCCAATTGAACATCAGCATTCCCATGAAACCTGTCAATTGAAGAATGAGAAACCATTGCAGACGAAACGTTTATTTTTACTATTTTATTTTTCCAGGGGGAATTATTAAGAGTGTTTTCTCTCTGTATTGGATTTGCAGGGCAGTGTAGTGCTACTAAAGATGTGAATCCTCTGAGTTGGAGGCTTCTGGTCTTGCCTGTCTGTAGCAGAGTTGAGGAGACTGAGTTCTCTCCATGTTTAATCCGATAGCCATGTTTCTCAGATTCAGATGTAGAGTAGTGTGGGTGCAGTGTATTTCACTTCTAATGCTGACCGACGGTATCCTACTGACTTGTGTAAGTGTTTCGTTTTGGGTAGCATTTTCTACCTTGGTGATGTATAGTTCCTGGGTAGAGGAATGAGGTAACATAGTATTCCTGAGTCCTACAGTACCAGTACTGTGCAGCATAATGTCCCGTTTAATGTACTGCTTGCCCCAGCAGGTCCAGATAAATTGCAAGATCTGTGTGAAACCTAGAGTTCTGTACTGTCATATATCTAGGTCAGATATGGTAGTTTGACAAATGAGATTAGATAAATAAAGTACAACAAACTTCAGTGAGTGAAAACCAACTGTATAGGAATACATTTCTGACTGACTTCCTTGATTGTTTGATGCTTTGTTAATCTTAAAGGGCATGAAGAAATCCATTTTGGTGTGTTTTTGAAATTATTGTCGTGCGTTGATTAAGTGATATGAGTTTGCATTCCCAGTTGTAGAGACTTGGACCTAAAGGACATGAACTACCTTACCAAAAAAAGTCCTCTTGCAAATCGTTCTAGTGCCATATGCAAGTATTTGCCGACTTTGTTCTCCTCCAGCCCTTGCAGAGAAGACTGTTCTCAGCTTGTGGTTGCTAACATAAGGTTACTTGTGGTTTTAGTACCACAGAGTAAAATCCTAGAGAGAATAAGCGCATTAGCAGACTAAGAGGAGAAAATGTGAAACTATTTGCTGGGTTCTATTTGGTGTTGACTTATGTTTACTGTTTTGAATGAGAACTGTAATTCTAGTATTACTCAGGACAAGGCCTTAAAAAGAACCTAAATAGGTTTTTTTTTAGTTTAGAGTAACTTGGTCTAATTCCCTGTGTAGTTCATCCCCTTTTTATTTTGCATCAAGAGTGGGAGAAAATGTGAGTTCTAATTATGCCATAGTCTGCAGTGATTTATTCCTCTGGTACCTTCTCTCTGAACTCATGGAATCATTTAGGTTGGAAAAGGCCTTAAAGATCATCCAATCTGACCAAACTGTATCCCTCAGCACCACATCTGCATGTGATTTACATACCTGCAGTGGTGACTATACTGCTTCTCTGGGCAGCCTGTTATATGTCTTACAATCCTTTCAGTGTAGAAGTTTTTCCTAATATCCAACTTAAAACTGTCTGGCATAACTTTAAGGCAAATTCCTCTGGTCCTGTCACTTGTTACTTGGGAGAAAAGACTGACACTTACCTCCTATACAGCCTCCTTTCAAGTAGCTGTAGAGAGTCATAAGGTCTCCCCTCAGTCTTCTCCAGGCTAAACAGCCCAGCTCTCTGAGCTGTTCCTCCTAAGATCTGTTCCTCTGTCCCTTCACCAGCTTCATTGCCCTTCTCTGGACATGCTCCAGCACCTCGATGTCATTCTTGTAGTGAGAGATCCAAAGCTGAACATAACACAGTACGTGATACTTGGCTTCATAAGCGCTGAGTGCTGGGGGATGATCACTTCCCAACTCCTGCTGGACGCACTGTTCGTTACGCAAGCCAGAAAGGACAACAGCCCTCCCTGGCCACCTGAGCACACTGCTGTCTCGTATTTAGCCAATGACCAATCAATACCCCAAGGTCTCTTTCTAGCAGGCAGCTTTCCTTCTTCCCTTCCCCAAGCCTGTTAACATTGCATTAGGTTGTTGTGACTCAAGTGCAGGACATTGCCCTTGGCCTTGTTCAACTTCATACAGTTTGGCTAGATCCATCAATCCAGCCTGTCCAGATCAATCATATTTAAAGTTCTAAAACTCCTAACAACCATGTGAAACCTCTTCTTTGCTGTCTGCTTGTTTTTGTTCTGGGCACCTACTTGCTTCTTGAGCAGACCCCATTAATAATGCAGTGCACAGATGTCTTTTGTAGTTGTTTCAGAATAAATATATGCCTGTACTAATGAAGATTTTTGTGTGCATCTGGGGTCTGCTGTGGCTCAAAGCAATCAGGAATTGGTTGTCTTTTTAATGAAGGATAATTATTAAAATAATTACAGTGATATGCTGTCTTTTGATGTATTGCCTGATCAGAGAACAACTCCAGAGGGACCTGGATTGTTCATATAATGTTCCTGCAGATTGTTATTCAGCTAAAACAATAACCTGCTTCCTTAACATTTGCTATCCGTATTATGTGATTCATCCTGCTCATGGCAGCTTTTCCAACTTTAGTGTCCCTTGAAGACGCATTTAAAGATGTAGAAAAATGAAATTGTTATAAACGTAGCCATCCAGAAACAGGCAACAAAACTTCAGCTATTCCTGTTGTTTCTTTACTTGCCTAATCGGCAATACTGTCTGTTCCAAGAGTGAATTATTTTGGACGGTCAGCAAGGAGCTATTCATACAGTACATGAAGCTTGTCAGCTTTCCTAGTTGCTTTTCCAAGGCTATGGTTCAGACTAATCAGAGGTTACCTCTTCACATAGATCTGCCTTTATATTTTTCTTTAGACTCTTGCAGCTACTCCACTATTGTGGCTACATAGTGGAGAGACAAATTCATGAACTTAATTTGATTCATTACTTGCAGAGTTATTTCCAGTGTTCTCACTGATCACTGCATTTCTTAGTTGTTACACAAGCATCTTGTGTGCCTCTTGAAACCTGATAGTAAAAATTGATTTAATCAGGAACTCGACTGCCATCAGAACTTGAAGGAAGCATATTAATATACTTGTTCTGTGTGAGGAAAAGACTAATGGGCTGCTCAAATCATGTGAGGTTTTTTTTTACTGGTGAGTTGAAAACATTAAAAGCCTACAAGCAACCAAACAAAAGTACCTCACAAAAGCAGTCAACCTATTCTTTCATAACTTTGAGAAAATCTTTGGTACTCTTTGCTTCAGCAAATGCGCAAACATTCCTCTTAAAACTGGTAGGGTCTTCAGTACAAGTCTATCCTTACTGTGTACAAACTGGGCAGTAATAGTACTTGTGGTTTAGATTAAGTCCTTCTTTTGCCCGAGTAACCGTGCACTGTTTTGTACCTCTCCTGTGATAGCGCAGGTTAACGACCTAAATTACACTTAGCTAAATAGAAGGAAAAGTAGCTAATGTAAGTACTTGCTACAGCCTCGTAGCTATTTCACAGAGCTGCTGCTGTTACACCATGATAGTGATATGTGAAGCTTTGGCTTTAAAATTCAATTCTGTTCCACGCCCTGTAGATACTTGAGATCTTGGTACAGAGCAGCATCCCTTAATTAAGACATGCTATTGTACAAATGCAAACAAATCAGTGCCCAGTTTTGTTATTTTGGGCAGAATTAACCTGCTGGATTCTTTGCTAGGTGCAGGGTGTAGCACTAGTTATCTGTTTCTAGTCTGACTGATCTGCTTTTGTAAACGGAGCAGTTATCATACAGTGGAATGAAAATTGGTGCAAACTCCTCAGACACTAGAGATACATAGAAAGAGACTGTACAATGAGTCGTGTGTATAAATATCTTCAGAGGAACAATGTTTTATTACCTATTTCTGTGACATAAAGGTTTAAATTTGGTTTGTTTTCAAATACCTATCACCAAATTAAAAGTAAATTTCAAATAGTATAACCTTGCTTCTGCTAACACCTCTGTGAAAGCCTGTTTTCTAACATGACCTGGTTGAATTAATAAGAGGATATTGCCTCATGATATGATACACGATGAGAATAGAGGTAGCTTTGAGAATTGCTTCTGTCTCTGAGTTTGGACAAGATTTTTCCCCTCTATTGAGGAGTGGTGGCTGCTTGGCTGGTGGTTTCTGGAGTTCTTCCTCACAGAAATATTCTTACAAATGTGGAACAACTACTGGAGAGTGTTTCATTATCCAAAAGGGTAATGATCAGTTAGAACCATATTCACCACAAGCATTTGAAGACAGGTTGATATAAGTTATCATGTGTTCTCCTGTAAGTAGGCAGCAAGTTATGTGGTTTTACAAAATCTCTAAAAGGAGTTACATGCTTTCTTATAAGGTATGCTTCCAAGGTAGCGATACAAAAATAACTTGTTTTGATAGCAAATTCTGAATGAAGTCATAAAGTACTTTAACCTTCTAGAGTTGCCAATGAAAACAAGAACCGTAAAATTGCTTTCTCTGACCTACTGTCTCGCAGGCAACCTTATACTCATTTGCAAAAGTTACTCCAGAATAAAGCAATTACGCTTGGTGAAACACACATGGGGATGTGTTCACCCTCCATAAGGCCCCCCATTAAGTATCCTTGCTTGATCCAGCTTTGCCTATCTGGGTTTTAGCCATCCTCCCCCGTCCTCTTCCAGTGCTGACATGCATGTCCAAAGAGCCCCGAAGAGCTTTGCAGCTGGTGGTTCAGAAACAACATGGAAAAAGAAAATGCTAACAATTAAAATAACCGCATAGCATCTTGTTTGATAAAGCCTGGAACTGCACATCTTTAAACAGCGAGGCCAGAATATCGGTGTGGCAGTGCCAAGTTTTCTGCTGACAGGGTATTTTGGCCATCCCTTGGACCTGTGTCTAACAGCCATATTACCACAATTACAGACTGCAAGATCTGTGTAGCTAAACTTTTACCTCGCTGACAACAAAGAATGTGCCAGTTGCAATGTATTAGGCTTTCCCTTGACAGGCTTAAGGCACAATAATGAGACGGTTGCATGGGAAAGACTGGTGAAGTAATCAATCAAATGTGTGTTTCAGGCTGTTCATGCTTGTAGCTAAGAAACTGAGACTAAAGGGACAGGGAAAAAAGATGACAGGTCATAGCTTTTATATCTCCTTGTTTTAATCATAGTGCGTTACTAGGTTAGGAGTCTGACCTCCAGTCTTTGGAGAGAGGAGAGGCTCCTAATGCCGAGCCTCAACATTCACTCCCCCAGGTTTCCCTTTCCCCCGGAGCTTTGGAAGCATTTTACTGCGAGGCTTGCAGCACTACAAGCTGCTGCGTATTTCCTAACCAACTCCTATGTAATTCCTCAGACATTCAGCAGTCATTCTTGCTCTTTTTCTTGGTCCCTGTTTCATATTTCTCCTGAGTTTCGTGTAGCCATTTACCCCGTTTCTGTGAAGGAGCACCAAATATTTTCTCTGATACAAGGTAGCTTGAGCTCTGTTTATCCTGTTCCGAGTTATTTCTCTGTGGGAAACAAGTTTGCCTTTCTTTATATAAACATAAATATAAATATTGTGAACTATATTCAAAAGTCTTTTAGTGGAGTAGCTGCTGTTCCCATCTTAGTTTTGAGGAATAGAAGAGTAAATTGTCTTTGAATGTGTTTGGATAGCAGGATGTTTCATCAGTTTAATATTTTTATCTACTTTTGATACACTATGCTGTAATAAAGGCAACTGGACTGTGCAGCAGAAACCAAACAATTATTAGGAATAAAAATTAGTACTATTAACAATGTTGAGGGATCTTGATATACCAAGAATGTAAAACAAAAAAAGGCAGTTCAGATGTTGAAGAAATCTTATATAGCATGAGGGGTTGAGAAACTGATGATTTCACTTGATCTACAGTTGTGTTGGCAAGGACCCTTGCAGAAATTACATAATTTAAAAATTAGTTTGTCCTTACTGGAATTGAGTTCTTGGTGATTTTCCTAATCATTGTTGGTGTGTGAAACTTCCAATGGTGTAGTTTAATCAATACCATCAGTGTCAAGATACTTTCCTTATGCCTCTTGTGTTTCGAGTGAGGTCTAAGATTATTAATGGGTACAATTTCTTGGAAACAACTTGATATTTATTTTCTAGAAATTCCACGTGATATGGCAGCTTCTGAGCTGCATTAACGTTTCCATTTCATTAATCATTGTGACCCAAGATGGGAGGGTCCTTATGTGGTTTCCTCATTTTTGTGTTTTTCCCTTTTGTGGCCCTCACAAGTACTTGATTTTGGGAAGGTGACACATATAAGCAGCTTGCCTGTTAATGAAAGTTGGCTCGCTTTCTCCGGGGAGTTCAACAAACTCAAACTATATGGCTTTATTTCTTATTTTTCTCCACTAATGAGTAATTTTATTTATTTAACTTACATGGTTTGTTAGTTCTGCACTGATACTTTGGGTGTGCAGTAGCTGCTTAGGAGCAATCTTTAAATGCACCATCTGAAAATAACACTGTTGTACACTCCCAATTCTGAACAGAAAAGTAGTTTTAGGATGGAAAACTGGTAACTGGTTTTATTGAGGGGAAATAATCTCAGAGGTTTGTTTTCCAAGTAGTCACAGGCCATGGGTCAGGGAGAGTAACTGAAAGTTTGAAAAATGCTGAATTTTCTTGTCATTTTCTTCTGGAGCAGAATTTTCTAAGCCATGCTTATATATCTTAGACTTGATGTGAGGAACNTTCTCTGGAGATGTTTGCAACCCGTCTGAACTTGGTCTGGGTGATCCTGCTGTGGCAGGGGGATTGGACTGGATGATCTTTCAACATCCTTTCAGATCCCTGATGATTCTGTGATTCTATGATCTTAAGGGATTGTTGTCCCCAGTACGTCTAGGGGTGCCAGACTCTTGCTGGAGTTCACATCTCATGTTTTAGTGATGAATAATTTGTAAAGCTGCAGTTTGGTGGATGTTATATATGGAGGATTTTGAAGATGAAATATTTGTAAGGACAATGAGGGAAACCTTTTCCATTGACGTAGACGTTTTGCAAGTTCTTATTCTGGAGCTGGTTCTACATCTACATCTTATTCTACAATCTTTCTTCTGGTACAGATGAATTCTTATTGTTTAAAATATAAATAAAAATATTCCCCCAACAAAACTCACTGAGACAGCTTTCAGATATGTTTTTTTTTTATATCTTCCCAAACTTACTTACATGCACACCGCTTAGTCATCTCCCACCAACTTTTGGGTGTTAAGCAGATCAAAGCTAAAAGCAACAGTACACAGCTTCATGCTAGCTAATGTATTAATGGTCTATTTTAAATTCTCTGACAGCTGTGTTGCTTTGAGCATGTGTTTTCACTGAATTCAATAATGCCTAAACCTTGAACTTAGTTTTTTCAGTATGCACTCACTTTTGCTACATGGTGTTGCCTATGATCATACTGTTCATATCTTCACATCTAACTCTTGTAGGAACTCTCAAGGCTTTCAGTTGTGTGTAGTATTCTTTTTTTCAGTTACTTGCCAAGCTTGAAATACTCTATTTTGATAACTTGCATGTTATTGTCAAATAGGTGGTCAGTATTAAACCCTATCTGCATTGCAGTGACCTTTTATCACGTGTCATTTGTCTGTAACCCATTTATACTAACACCAGTAATTTGGGCTCTTGTAATAGACTAGAAGGGTCTACTAAATACCAAGTTGTATTTAGTGAATAAATAATTCTAAAGAGCTTGTATCAGTAACTGAATCCTGCCTGTTACCCATGTCCCCAATGCCTCTTGCTATGTGTTGAGTACTATTAATGCATTAACAAATGGAAGAAAATTTATCCTCATCACAATTTGAAACTGAGTGTCCATAGTGAGCAGAATAAGGGCAAGCATATTCCTTTAACTCTTCTTTTGTGTCATGAGATAAGATACAATACAACTTTGAAGCAAATGGTGATGTCCTGAAGGACAAGTTTCTTCCTGCCTAATTTATTTACTTAGATTTTTCTTCATATAATTCAATATAATTCTTCTTTGACTCTGAACAGAAAAGATTATCTAGGAAATGATTTAACTGATTTTTCCAAGCATGAGTACTGTGACCAGAAAATGTTGCTGGCAAATGCATGATTTCTGCTTCTCTGCCTATAGGAATGCAGAAAAAACTGTGAAAACAATGCTTGCAAGTTAAATGAAGGAAGAAGGCTTTTCTAATAACTTAGTAGTAAAAAAACCCCTCAACTGAAATAATTTAGAGGGGAAAACGTTACTGACTGTCTCTTATTTTCAGGTGCTAATTAAGTTCAGTTTTTTCCTGTTAATCACTAACTTTCTATGATTCATAATATTCAGTGAGGGGAAATGAAGAACTAGAGTTAAAACTTTATATTGTGATAAACCCACCAGTACCACTCCTGAGTATTTATTGTCACTGATGGCAGAAATCAAGTGACTCTTTGCAGTGGCTTGTTATTATGGGGAAAATGTTCCAATTGTACTTAAGGCTGACTTAAAAAAAAAGAGCTGTGGCTGTACCATATAAATATTTGCTGTTTGGGCAGTTCCTCTTGAAAGAGTAAGCTTCATGCCATAACTTCCAGTGGCTGTACTCTGTTCCATTTTATTTAAATGCATGCATACCATTTATGACAGAATATGATGGCTTATGCACTTTCTTTTTTGATTGGGGAGGGGGATATATTACTCATCTCTTACTCTTCTTACTGAGCTCTTCAGCTGAAAATGACTGGTCAGACAGCTTAATTATGAGACCTAGTTATGTTTACACTTTGTCCTGTAATAGCTTCATGCCTGTGCTCAGCTCATGCTTTTCTAGCATCCAGAGAGCTGGCATTTAAGCCTGCCTCAGATGCAGGCTTTAGATAAACTCTGAAGCGGGAGGGAAAAGAACGTTTGAGAGCTTTGGGTGGACCTGGTCAAGTGCCACATGATGTGGTATGATCAGGAACAGCACTGGATCATGTTTATCTTGGCTCTCACCCAATGCATTAGACTGAGGCCAGTCACATCTGGAGCAGTCACATGCAGTTAAGTAGTAGAGAGTGAGTGGAAAGTGTATTTGACACTGTGACTGCACAGAGAGCAGCTTAGAGAGCATGTCATGCTATAGTCTGGAGTCTGCTTCCTGGGCCATACTTCTACACAGGATGTAAATGAGGCCAGGGATCTTGAGACTCTTACTGGAGGTGTTTAAGTATGTATTTACATATGAATGCAAATATGGAATTACATGTTTTTCCATTAGCATAGCAGCTTTGCCTCTCTCATTCACCACATTCCCATGTAACTTTGTGTGCAACATGAACAGGAGGAGATTATAGTGTTACAGCTCTGGGATTCATCCTGAGAGTTTGCCAAGGAGAAGAACCGCTGTTTTAAGATTACCTCTGTTTAGAAGCAATTATATGCAGGAAAAAGCAGTTTGGGACAGGCCTTCTAAAGCTTGTCAAGGCTAGTTCACTGTTAACTACTTCAAAGCCAGTAGATGAATCTAAAATGGTTAGTTTGCCAAGCTTTCAGATATGTCACTGTATCTGTGCTATCACTGTACCTCTGCTGGGAAAAGTTCTGAAATGAAAGAGGCCAAGGAAATGCTGGTAAAAATATATGATTGGGAGTGCTCAAACTTTCTTCTTGATTTCAGTCCTTAGTGATGAGACTGTCCTGTGGAACAAGCAGGCTACGTTGAGGAGAGGAGCTCAGCTACATGAGAGGTGGCTTCTGAATGGAGGGCTTACAGTACAGGTGGGATGCCTTAATCTATGCTGGTGCGGCAGCAAGACTAATCACCTGGTGATAAAAGGGAACAGGAACTATTTGTGTGCGGAAAGGTTGCTGCACTCTGGATTTGATTGTTCTAACAGAGACAGCAGCCCATCTCTTCCATTTCCCCTCCCCAGGCTTGTTGTGATACTGTGTTGCTTTGCTTCTAAGTTTGAAGGATTCTCTGCAGGTGATACGTTTTTGGGTTTGGTTTTTTTACATCCTCATCAAGGAAACGTGCTGTAGCAGGTTCTTGCTGGTTTGGATATTGACTCTTAGCTGAGCTGGCTTCTCTTCTGTGTTTAGAATGGTACTGTTTTTCAACTCTGTGGTTACTTGACAGTCAGCTGAGGTTAACACCTTTGCAGAGTAGCAGATAGTGTAATTGCTTGTAAGCACTGAGAACCTCCTGAGCAAAGATCTACTGGTATGTTCCTTCAGTGAAGGGCACACACTTTTCTCCCAAGAGCTTGTTCATTTGCACAGTATCTCTCCATGAGCTACACCGGTTTTGATTTACCTTGGACCTCCAGGTCTTGTGTAAATTGACACAAACTCAAGAAATCAAAGTTGATTCACTTTATTTTTCCTAGATGTGGTTTTGCTGCTGTAAGAGGGGAAATAGTAACACAGTTGTGAGCAGCTCTGCTGCTAAAGGGTGATTCTTCAGTGTGAAACCCTTCAGTTTGCGACCAAGCAGGAATGGCTGGATGATTCCATCTTCCTGTTACCAAAAACACTTCCCCATAGCAGAAACTGATACAGCCAACTGCTTTACCACCAGTGCAGCTCTGAGGAAAGATTTTCAAATGAGTCCAAAGGAGAGTTATTTCCTTTCTTACTGTGGTCTTGGTCTAATCCTGCTGTAAAACTGATCTTATTCAATATTTCTTAAATGGGGTTGTTTGGGATTGGCAAACCCTGTCTGCTTGTCTTGTTTGCAGTATTTTCATTCAAATTATCAGTTAGTTTGACAGTTTTGTGCTTTGTGAGGAATTAAACCTCAGAAAGACAAATTCATGTAGAAAGTTAATCGTGTGGTATTTACTCTTTCCTATTTATAACTGGAATGGTGATCCTTGCATCTGTTTTTGACAGGTCAGTCTGAATGATCTGACAATTGAGACAATCCACAGAGATATTTATGGCTTTTATATACTGTGTTTTCAAACCAGAAGTAATGGCATCTGTGATAAGCTCGTATAGGAATATTTCCCCAGTTAACTATATAAGCAATTCTGGGTATTTTTTTCCACTAAGGGGTAATCTTTAATTGCCTGCTTTGTCTAATTTAGGAAATGGTGTGGTAGTCAAGCATGGAAGTTGCTGGTATCAGAATTGAACCCTTGTCCTTAACACTGCAGGTGTCAGTGCTCTTTGTGTTTTGTCTCTCCCTGCTCCAAAATGTCAGTCATGCACTGGATGGCCTTGAAAAACAGCAAGTGTAAAGAGAAGTCTGTGCTGATGAGCTCTGTTCTTGCATGTCCCCTTATGTAGTGGGCGAAAAGAGCTGTACAGAGGGATACATTCAGAATTTCTAAGTTTAACCCAAGATGTGCAGAAAAGTGCACTGTATTTAAAGTAAAATTAAGAATACTTGAGCAAAAAACCAAAGTGAATTAAGCATCCTTAATCCATTGGTTAAGGGGCTGCTGGCTACCATTTCAGAGCAGATCAAAGAATACTGAACGGAGCAATTTGATTTCAAACTGCATGATCTTAGAGTATTGTACTATATATGCAGCTGGAAGGGAAAGGAATTGCAGAACATTTGACTTGGGAGCATTTGTAATGTGGTGTGATAGATTTCCTCCATCCTCTTGGAGGAATTCTTTACTGGTGTATGCTGTTCAAAGGGAGGAGGTACAAGCCGGTGATTGAAAGTTTCAAGCTCATCCAGTGCTGCTTCTAGTACAAATTTTGCAGCTAAGGCACCAAGAACGTATCTGGTGTCAGTGACTCATCATGATGTCACATGCCATTTACAGCAGTGGCATAACAGTCTCCTTGTTATCTCACCACATCCTCCTCTGGCACCAGTTTACAAGGAGAAACATGTACTCAAACATTCACCACTAATGGAACCAACATTGTCTTTGAAATTACCAGTTACCTGTCATCACAGGTCTGATATTTAAGGCTGACAAAGAGAAAATTGAAATCTTGTTCCTAAGTCACTACTTTTTTTATTTTCAAAATTGCTAAATTACTTCTCGTGTTGTAACACTGGTTCCTGTAGCACTAGGCCATCCAGTGCCAGTGGTTTTCAGGGAAGAAAAGAGCTCTAATTGTTTTTCCCATATGGGGTGGGGGTTGAAACTTGCTGCACTGCTAGTGGGGAGCAGAAACAGCTGTTTGTGGGTAAAAAGAAAAGTTTCTAGGCTTTTAATTGCAGGCCTAGTACCAGCATTGTATAGGAAAAGGTAGGCTAAAACCTGATATGGAGAAACTTAGTCATAGATCCTAATTGTGTAACGTGTAACTTCACCCATGTGAAGTCCCGGAGAATTAAAAGCTCCAAAGTATTTTCTAGAAGTTGGTCACTTCCTTTGGAAAAAAGAAAAAAGGAGGAGGAGGAGGAGGAATCTCAGCACACTGTTCTATCTTGTGGATAGATGACACAGTGATATATGAGACCAGCCCTGCTTTTGCTATTATAAATTCCCAGCAGTCACAGGGAACTGGAATGTGCTCTCCGCAGGCAGGCAGTCTGCCCACACTTGAGGCTGTGAAGGATTGGGCCCGGAGTTGTGTTTTTGCTACAGAGCTTCTATAGTTCTCTTTTCTCTCAAAATATTTTTTTATGCAACAAAAAAACCCCCTGTAAATCTGAACTGGGATCCAGTGAAAAATGTGGCTCTCAAGGTGGTCTGATGACCCCCTTGCTTTAAATTCAGAGGAGAAGGCTTTAGGTAGGAAGATTGATTGATTACCCAAGTTATGTGTGAGTAGGGGTAAGTAATAAAGAATGAGAAAGAAAGGAGGAAATTATGAGAAGGCAATTAAAGGTGAGATCTGGCAGATAGGTTGTGAGGGATGGAAGAAACAGACTTTGGAGATAAAGAGGATGGAATGAAAGGGGAAAATGGATTCTGAAGAAATCAAAACACCAAACAAAAAAAGTACCTAGAGAGTTAATAGATTTCTTTGGAACAAGCAACTTCAGTGGAAAATTGAGATCCTATCACTGATCACTGCTTACCAATACCTAAGTGATGTGTTTTTGAGTTGTTTCTCTACAGCTTCTAGATGCTTCTCAGTATTGCAGCCCTTCCTTCTGCAGGGGTAACTTAGAGTCCTTGATACAGACTTGGAGTTTCACTCTATTAAGAAGCATCCTCAATAAATGGTTTTATCCTTACTAAGAAGTGTATTTTATTTTTTGTCTATCCTATTCTTACTGTTACTTAAATTTTGTCTGTCTTACATGCTCAGACGTTATTTTGCTCTCTAGCTGCCTCATCAGGCTGTTCCTCTGCTTGTATCATTTACAGTTGTCATTGAAGATGGTTAGGTATAGTCTAGTAATGCTGGTGGAGAGCCTAGGAAAATACCATTTGACTCTCAAATACCCATTTTTTTTCTGAAATAAAGATTTAAGGAAGTGGTGAATAATGTAATAAATCCCAAGCTATTAATGAGACTTTTACTGTTCAAATATCCATTAGAGACACATACCACTAACAGGATTGGCAAATTAGGGACTGTAAACTGAGATCCTACTTGCGTTCACTGGAAAAGAAAGATAGAGTCTGAAGGCAACTTGACGTTGGCAATGTATAGTGCATCATGTAGGAATTGGTGTGCTTAAAGCTCCTTTCCAGGGTGTGTGTGTGTGTGTGGGAAATCTAGTCTGTCGTGTGTTGTAACTGACTAAACTTCAGCATCCCATCCCTTACCTTAAAAGGAAAGGATGTGGTAAGATGGTTTGCTGTCATTTCAGGCTAATATTTCAGGGAGGGATGTGAGCTGGTGCCAGACTATATTTTGGTAAAATCTCTTCATTAAATAAAATGTGTGGTACATGTTCTGTCTGTTTCACAAGCTGTCCTTCAAGAGCTCCAGGATCTCTGTGGCAGTGCTTTTCCATAGAACCCAAGAGCTGAAGTGCTTGTCTGCCTTGTGGTTTGAGAATCCTGGAGACTGTGGCTCATCCAGCAGCACTTCCTGGGGAACAGAGTGTGGCTTCCCATGTTGTGTCTTTTCATGTTTGATAGCTCCCCGATGAGGGGTCTCCTGAAACCTACTGTAACAGAGAAGAAAAACTGTAGAAGTTGAGCAAAACTTGGTTTGAATTTCGAGAGCTTCTGAAAGAACATAAAATAACTTAATCTTTATTGCCTACATAGAGGGTGCAATCTTAGAAAATCTGCAGTGACGTTTTAGGGCCAAATGCTACAGATTTATGTCCCAGTCTTCCACTCATCGCTTTGAAAATGAAACCTGACTTCATGATTTTTTGTTTCATCGCAATGTACTGGTCATGTACTCAGAAGTCTAAGTGCAATTAGTTGTTGATAGCTATGGCTGGTGGTATAAAATTCTGTCACCTTTTTCCTGTGCAGAGTGATGAATTGTTATGGTAATGAAGCTAGTCTGTGATTTAATCCAGAATTAATTAATGTTGACCAATACTACAAATATTTTCTGTTTCACACACCATTAGAGGGGGTGGGTGGGGTGGTCTTGGGAAGAGGGTGAGGAAGGAGACAATCCTGCCCTTAATTTTTAAATCTGTGCATCTCTTTCTGACAAGCATTTCAGATCTCTGCTCTTCCAGCTTAATGGAGCTGTACTGTACAAGGGCAGACGATCTTCATGTGGGAAATGGAGGACTGTTTTCCAGTGGTAGGGCCAAGACCTTTGGAAGTTCTGCAAGATTCACTTCTTGGATTAGATAGCTGTACTAGGAGAAATCCAACAAGGTGCTGGGGACGAAGTGGGTCACTTGGATATAAGGAACGAGATTGGATTTAGCAGGTGCTTGCCACTTTATGGAGAGGATTATTTAAAGATACTCAGATACTAAAGTGTTGGCAGGAAAGAATGCCAGGTAAATGAGACATTATTTGAAGGGTGTTATGCAATGACTGGGGCTAGTGCGTACGTTTTTTCACGTAGTCAGTTTTGAACAATACTTTCTTCAATGTAAAAGTATCAATAAAGTATTCTAGCACAGTTATGTGGGATGGAGGGTAAACGTAGCCAGCATGTTGGCAGAAAAAAATGGAAAAACTGAAGGAAGGTATAGTCAAGTGCCTGGAACTGCTCACTAATAGTTTTGCTTTGATTTATTAGATTTTAGGGTATATGTTTTTTAGGAGTCACACTTTATCTGATGAGATTTATATCTCTAACTCTAATTCAAGGCAAATGGAATAATAGACATCAAGAATCTCCCACCTAAATAAGTGTTCTTACAAGTGAGATCTCCCCTCAGCACCTTTTGTATGATGCTGTTTGGCAGAGTTCAAAAGGAGATCAGCAGGGAATAGTGAAGAAGCTAATGTAGCTGAAAAAGATGTGTTAAGATAGGGCAAAAAAAGCAGAGAAGCATCAGAATTGTGTGAAAGTTCTTGGAAACTTTTTAGGAGTCATCTGGGAGTAGTTGAGGACCAGTCTCTGAGGAAGATTGGAGTGGGGGGAATAGGAAGGCGCTACAAACCACTTTGCCCAGGGCAGAAAAACCAATGGGTCTGTACCCTGGTGTGAGGATTTGGCATTTGCTTTCTAGAAGAGCATCACACTGAAATAAGTATCTGGTCCCTATTGATTGCTCTTTGGGAAAATCTTCCCCTGCCTTCTCTCAGCAAAAGAAAATACAGATCTTGTAGGAAATACTCAAATGGCAGGTTGTTCCCAGAGTCTGTTATCGCTGTGCAGGCACCAGGAAATTGTGAAGTTCCAGAAAAGTATTGAATGCACACTCTGCATCGTTTTCCTCCACCCTGGATGTATTATGACTCAGAGCTGACTGAATGTAGAATGATGACTGGGAATGTGGAGTGAAAGCACAAGAGTTGAGGACTGACTAACTCCTGCATCCATACTTGCACTGTTCAGTACAGTATGAAATCTGAATACTGATCCTCTTGATGCTTTGGTTTGAGCAGTGCATATGTGCACAGTGTAAAATAGGTACTTCAAGAACTTTGTACAAGGAGCATGTGCTGCCCTGTTCCCTTGCATGTGGGATGCCTGTTCTGTCTTAGTTTTGTTACTTGGCCTTGCTGAACAAGGTTAAACAGTAACACGCAGGGGGATAAATGAAGCAATCAGCATCCATGGAGGTGTATAAAAAACAAGTAGATCAAGCACTTGAGGCCATGGTCTAGGGGTTAGGGAGATGTTGAGCTGAGGGCTGGACTTGATGATCCTGGAGGTCCTTTCTGGCCATGAGGATTCTGTGATTTTTGTGATTCTAAGAACACTGGAGAACTGAGCCAAACAGGACCATTTTCCATGTCTTCATGAGGTACTTCTGTTACTGAATTCTGGCATGACAGAAGGGTTTGGGGTGCTTTTCCCCTCTTAGGAGATTGGGGTGCTTTCTGGGTGATGGATCTGATGGGGTCTAATCTCATTGCCTACAGCACTGGATTGTGTCTAACCGTAAACTGCTGGTTACTGCACCCAAGGCAGTGTCAGCTGAGCTCCAGCCAGGTGTTGAATACAGGCTTTGGGAATGAACTCTGCAATCACAGACTTGCAAGTTGGGTTTTGTACATCAGAAAGTGTAAGCCTGGTTTAAAGCTACAGTGAGCAATAGCTTTAGACTTTTTACATGGGTGCATAGCAAGAGGACAAGGGCAAAGGGTTTCAGACTTGAAGAGGGGAGATTGAGTTTGCACATGAGGAAACAGTTCTTTCCTGTGAGGGTGCTGAGATGCTGGAACAGGTTGCCCAAGGCAGTTGTGGCTGCCCCATCCCTAGAAGGCCAGGTTGGATGGGGCCCTGAGTAATCTGCTCTAGTGAAGATGTGCAGGGGGTCTGTAACTAGATAATCTTTAACATTCCTTTCCAGCCCTGGCCAGTGTATGATTCTGTTAGAGTACTGTTTTGTTTTTTTTTTAATCCATCAGGGGGATGAAGTAGAGTCTGAAGAGTATTCTGTTGATTAAAATGAAATTAATTACTTGATCCTGCTTCCCCTAAGCCAAGTAATATTGCCACTGGAGTTAATAAGAGGGTTTTTTGGGTAGCATGTGATGATGAAGCTCTCTGCAAAAGCATCATTCATCACTTACTGCAATCTGAGGATCAGAGACTGCTACTGTAGACCAGAGTGAGAGCAAATGAATTAACACATACTGAGCTCGGAGCCATGACTCTAAATCCTTTAACCTTATTATGCTAAAATACATGCAGTTCTTCCTAGTAAATTTAGTAATCTTTGTTTTGGTTTTCTGTGTGCTCATTGTGTGGATGCACCATCGTGTTACCCATGTTATAACAGTAATTCAAATGATTGCACCGCTTGTGCTTCATTTAGCTCACAGACATCTCTGTTGAAGGAAGATACAGGCATTTATAATTGCAGTACTGACGAGTACTTTTTAAAGCCATCAGAGCAAGTTGTAATTAACCAACCACCAAGGTTAACTTCTCTTGGCAAAACTGTGTGGAAAAGCAATCTGAGGAATATCCAGGTAATTAGTGTTTCCAGAGACTTTTGTCCCAGGGATAAGAAGTCTATTGTCAGGTGAACGTCTGTCTGCTCCCCATCAGCATCCCTACAGGAAAAATGCTTCCCAGTGCTTTAAACTATTAACCTCTCCTCTATTTGTAAAGACTTTGGGTGGCTGACTTTATAAGAGAAGAGGGAACAGTTAGGAAAACAAGCTAAGCTTATTTTTCCGATGTAACAAAAAATTAGAACTGTTGTCTGCAGTTTTACCAAAGGCTCTCATGTGTCTGTTTATGTGAGATTCTCCAAACTTGTGTGGTTTCAGTTGAATGAAAAAGGACCTGGGACTTTTTAGGTTTCTTTTCAGCCAAAGAATACGTTAAGCATCCACAGGGGCAGGGGAACAAGCCATGAAAAATAAGCTTCTGTGAGGTTTGGAAGCTTAACATAATTTTTCCCTGTCAGAACCTTTGGGTTAAATTCTGCTTTGACTTGCGCCTGGTAGAATCCCGCTGATTGTTAGGGTGTTTCCAGAATGAGCCACATCACAGTGTGGTCATTTACTTTCAAGCTGACAATAGGTTTGAAAGTACTGGATACCGGAGAAACTGGAGATGCTATGATTTTTGAATGTGTGTGTTACTGATACTCCAGGAACTGCTACATTTCATCAAGTCTACTTAGGGGATAGGAAAATGAACTCCATTATTTTTAAGAAAATGCCAGATGTTGTCATAATATGTCATACGCTGCTGTCAGTGAAATGTTTTTTAACAACAGAACTAATCTGTGGTATTATGCTGATGTTGTACAAATAACTAGACGTCAACCTTCATATTCCCAGCAAACCTTTTTTTTAATATCTGTGTGTCTGCTTAGACATTGAAGTTTTTAAAGAATTGTATTCTCTTAAAAAGGAAGTGAAAATAGGGACTTGCGGAGGAAGCACAGGTTCTCCTGGGTTGAATTGGCAAGGTGAAATGCAGAAAACCCAAACGAGGAAGGAAATCCTTTTTATGAGGAATAGAAGTACATGAGAGCATGCCTGTTTATAAGTTACTGCTCTGTGTGTGTCTATACCTGTGCACAGAGACACAAATCACCACCGAATACTTTTCCCTTACTCTCATGGTGAGAGAAAACTGCTGTCATTTTGGTTTCAAATTTATGTCAATGCAATCTGATCATTTGAAGGTTGTAAAAATGGGCAGGTAAGATGCATTCTTTTTTTTCAGGAACAAGTTGTCCATAACCTCATAAATGGAAACATGACTAATTTAGAGCAATATGTCATAACTCTGGCACATAGAAGGTATTTAAATGCTCTTCGACACAGAATTAATAGACGACCTGTTTTTGCAAAAGAGATTCCACCACCTTTCACCATTGTTGCTACAGCTGCTGTGCTGAGGGTTGCTCTTGCACAACTGACTCTTTCTCCTCTTAGGCATTAGTACTTGCACAGCAAAGCAATGCTGATAGTTTAGCTAGCTGGGTGAAGAACCTCCATTTGGAATTACAGTTTTGAAGGGTGGTGGTTTGCTGCGTTGGTAAGTTTTGGTGTCCAGTATGGCATAACCATTACAGTGGAATCGCCCAAATGGAAGACTTAGTGTTGATCTGAAGAGCTGGGGCTGCAAAACCATCTAGATCTAATGCTTGAAATCACAGAATACCATGTGTTTGTTCCTTTGTGCATCTGATCCTGACAGAATGGTAGAAAGGAAAGAGGCATTCAGGAGGAAAACGTGGGAAGTGAATGTGTAAAGGAACCCAAACTTCTGAGTGTTGTGTTCTAGACAATCAGTAAATGAAAGAATTGAACCTTTGCCCAGTACCAGCATTAGAGGTAGGAGTTAATGTTATTTCAGACGAAAGGCAAATTTTTAGAACTAATGCTAGGATATGGGGTCTACAGTTGAACAGCCAACCCTCTTTTCAAGCCCTAGTTGTAATGTCAGTACTGATGACATGGTTTTGTTTTTTTTTTGATAGCTGTCACATTAACAGTTGCTTTCATTAAGTATTTGCATAAACAAAAACTCCTCATATTAGAGTTTTGATTTTTAGAGGCTATATAGCAAACAAATTATACAGTGTTTTCCAGAATAACTTGGTTAATCTTAGCTAGGTTATATGAGAAATAATGTTCACTTGGAGGAAAACAAAAAGGATCTCACAAATGAAAATTGAAATTAAGGTAAACGTAAACTAAGATCACTTTACTCGTTGTTTTTGGCTTGAAAGTTGTAATTCAAGAAAGACAAAAGAGAGAGACAGCCTTGGAGTTTGCCTAGATAACTGACAAATCTCAGCAAGTGACATTTTGATTTAATTGAATCCATATAATTTAAAAAAACCCTTGCTTTGCACTTATCTCCCTGGAGATGATCTCTTTACACTGGATTCCCCTTTAATGTAAGTAATACCACAGATTCAAGCTAAACAGACATGCTCGGGTGACATGGGCTGCTTACGTGTTTTATGGTGTTGTGGAACCGAGTTGCTCAGGTAGGGTTTTCCTCATGGAGAGGCCAAGCTTCCTGAGTAATGCCCAGAAAGAACCGCAGTTTCTTATTTGCTTTCTTTGTTCATTTTGTAGCTTTCCAGAATGCACGTTTTAATCCCTTTGGTATACTTTGAGAGAGCTGCTAGAACATTTGAACTTCAGCTATTCTTGGTTTGCCAGGCCTCACTTAAAAATTAATGTGGTGAGCTCATTTGTGTTGTGGATTTCTAGTCAGCCCATTCTGTTTCTTCATGACTAAATGGGTTGTTCTGTTGCTTTTTTTTCTTTCTTGAGGGATTGGTTTTGTTTGTATGGTGGGATTTCCCCCCCCCCCCCCCCCCCTTGTTGTTGTAGCATGGTTAGTTTTGAATTGTGGTTTCCTGGTTTCTGTTGCAGCCTGTGAGAAGTGTCTAATGAAAAAAGTAGTGACTGGGACTCGTTGTGGAGGGCTTTTGGTAACTCATCTGCATCCATTGTCCTTATCTGTTCTTGCTTCTGTCACGTTTTATTACCTTACATAGGAAAGGAGTCCCTTTGTTCACTTGAGGAGAGATTTCTAAGGAGCCCTGGCTTCAGAACAGCTACTCAGGTTCTGCCTTTCTCACAGTGACCACTGGCACATCAGAGCATGAAAAGTCTAGCTTTTGTGCTTGCTTCTTAAATCTGTTCTTTGGCCCTTGACCCCTGTGCCGATGTCTGCAGCGCTGTATCTGCACACCTAATGTATAGCAGGAGATCCCACAGTTTCAGTGTTCTTATATCTGGGTACATCCAGTACGCTTAGAGGTGCTGCAGCATTTCTTCTGCCTCTTGAATTTGGCCACCAACAGTTTTTAGACTGGAAGATGCTGAGGGAAAGTAGGAAGAGAACATGATCCCACTCCTCAAAACAGAGTTGTCTGCCAGTTTCATCACTGGGAATTCTAAGGGACACTGACCCAAGTGAGACAACACCTCATTTTGTTGTGGGAAAACCGTCAAGTTTATGTATGGTGCTGGCAGAGGTTTCTGAGTTGGGTGTGAGTGTTCAGGCCTGCACATTGGAGGGAAGGACCATTGGGTGAAGTGAAAAATAACCTGAAACCTACAAGTTTTGGGACACTGGAGAAGAGCCATCACATCAGATTTTGTTATAAACATTACTTCTGCCACTGGAAACTGAACACTTCCACTGTGCAAAGATGTTTTCTCTAGTGAAGATGACATTAGTTTAAACTGAGCTTCAGAAACTTTGCTGGCTTGGCACAGCTCCACCCTTGGGCTGCCTTTCATTTTATGATTTGCTTGTAGCTCAGCATGAACCCCTCTCCGAGACAACAGGCATTTGGAAAATGTGCTGTTACCATCATGGTTGGTTTATATAACTTCTTATATTATTGAAATGATGTTGCACTTAGGGCTGGACAGACTTCACTATTCCCAGCAAACCAGTTGACTATATAATAATGGAAGGCTGTGGTGTGGTGTCACTTATAATAGCTACAGTTGACTGTACTTTGAAAGAAATGCCTTCTTCACCCTCACCAAATAAAACCCACTCTTCCTGCAATGAAGACATATAGTAATGTAACATCACATCTATTCTAGTGTCTTTGTTCCAGTCTTGTACCTCTGTGCTGCCACTGTGCACCTCATTTCACACGCAGGCTGAAATGAATCAGTTGCTCTGCTGTTACTTCCCACTGCGATGTTACTGGTGATGCTGAAGCATCTTGATTTCTGAATCCAGGCGGACAGAGTTGGGCAGTTTGAAGCAGTAATAATTCTTAGTCATTGGCATGCTTACCTTCAAGCATCTTGAGGCTTCACACCTCCATTGTTACTTCTCCTAGAAATACTTACCGCCTTTTTTCTGGGTGTTGCACTGTATACTGCAACTGTTCCTCTGATCCTGTATGCCATGCCATTTCATTTTCCTGATGTATCTTTCATATGTGTCCTTAAAACTTTTGAAATGATGCATTGTCTTGTGCATGTAACAGGTTGTGGTGATGAAATATGCTTAATTTGTTTTAAAAAAATAATCTGGAAAGCTAAAAGTTTTCCACTTAGAAATTGTTTTTCTCCTCCTGAACTTTGACTTGAAAAACAAATATTTTATTTTAGACTAAACCCTGAATCAGAAGGAAATATTTAGTTTGAACCAATAAAAATGTTAGTTTGACTTGATTTGATAGAAACTCGGTGCCTAGAGGAACTGTAGCGTGGAACTTGCTGCACCGTCTTTCTCCTCAGAGTTTAGGAAGGTCCTTCGGTTACCCTTTGCCCAGACAGGTCAAACCAGAATTCCCCTGAAGTGGGATTTAAACTGTAGTTGTGCTCCTTTCCGAGGGACAAAGTGAGGATTTGGCAGCACACTATTGTTGTTCCTGTTCCCTGCTGCTCAACTGAAACTTGCTTTTGTCTTCCAGAATTCACCAATAGCTTGTGAACGTGAAAAGGTTTCTGAGTTTCAATCTAGGGGCAGTTAACTTACCGAGGATTTCTTCCGTGCTTCTGTAGTTTTTGAAAGGCCTTCAGCTTCTGTCATCACCATGAAGACAAACGGGTTTTGTGGCATACTTGAACAATGCTGGACCTTCCAGAAAGACTAGCTATATTTGCTCGGAAGTCTTGTGTGTAGGACACTGCTGTAGGTCCGTTTTTCGGGGTCAGCACTTTAAACCACAAAATCAGCAGTTGCATTCTACAGTATGGAGCCCTGAGTAACGTTTCTCTTGATGGATGGGAGTGGTATCTAGCTCTGTGTTGCTTTCAGATCAACTTAGGAAGAGTTCTGTGTCAGGACAAAGGTTTAAGGGGTGGGTGGGGGGTGGCAGAAAGTGTGTAGTAGCTGTTGCCACCCCTGCTATTAGTGGCTCTTCTGACAAGATAACATGCAGAGGCTAAACCACAACGTGGGCAGAAATGAAAAACTATGTATAAACTCTCCGTGCCTTTCTTTCTACCCGGATGGTTTGGAAGGGATTTCTGTGCTGGTTGCGTTACATTTGCACACAACTGGTAGGAGACAGGGCTGATTTATTTGATAAGATGGTGTTTCCGCAGGCATTCCTGCACTGACGTGCAAAGATTTTTATTATTTAAAGAAAAAGAATCTATTTGTTTTTAGTTTTTAGGCCTCAATCTCACTGAGGTTCAAATTTGAAAGCTGATTTTAATCTTGTCCAGCTTTAAATGAGCAAAATCTTGACCCGTGTGAAAAAGTCAGTAACACATTGTGAGCAGTAGATGGCGCAGGAGAGGTGAGAATGAGCCGAGAGCAGCCGCCTCCCGCGCGTTGCTGCCTGTGGCTTTAAGCAGTTCGGGAATACAAATAACCAAATGAGGAGGGTTTGTATCTAGCCCGTGAGTGGCTATTATGCCTGTTAACTTGATCTTTTATCCCAGATTAAGCGCAGTCTTTGATTGCAAGTATAATACCTTCTCGCGATGGGACATTTAGAAAACGGGTTTTCTCTCTGCCTCCTACTGCCTGGAGAGTGAAGAAATAGACTGCATAGGCATGTAGTAAAAGTTAGAGGAATCATATGCTTAGGCACTTTGCACCTTTCTTGATTTTTCCCGGCGGATAGATGCTGAATCCTTGTAGCTGTTGTGTGAGGAAACAAATCTCACGAGCATAAGCTTTACACTACGTTGTGCTTTGTAACTCTCCAGAGAATGATCAAAAGCTTGTCTCGGTTCGTGTGCTGTATAATCTATGTCCCAGGAAGTTATTAGGTATTCACTAAAGACATAAATACTTGTTTTGGTTTCCTTTGATTGAAGAGTGAAAAGTTACAGTGTAAACAAGGCTCCAGGTCTTGGGCTAATGATCACAAAAATATGTCCATCTGCTTCTTACAGCAGATTATTTTGTACCTTTTCATTTGTGCAGAGGAAAAGCTTCAGATGGAAGCTCCTTGAAGGCAGAGACCTCAAGGGAGGTTGGTCTGTCAGGTTGGGGAGGGTCAGTAGCAAGGAACTCATCTCACTCGTGCCATGGACTTGTGACCATGGGCAAACCCTGTTTCCTCTGTGGACATCACTGCTCCTTTCCTTTCACTGTGTGTCATTTGAAGTAGTGTAAAATGATGCTACTCATTTGGATACCTTGTTTTGTTTGCTCCCCGTTGCATAGGTGAAGAGTCAGATTCTATTTGATTACCTTTGTCTGTGTCTTGTGGAGATGATGTGTTGCTACTGTTGGCACAGCCCTAGTGGATTAAAAAAGAAGTTGCCTTTTTGTCTGACTTTCCTGTTTACCCTATCTTCAAGTGAATGTTCCCATGATAAATGATAAACCTGTTAGACTTGCATTCTGACCTGTTTCCATGGGTGCAATGTACCTTCTTACCAGCATCCCCTCTTTGGCTGATGTGACTGCAAAAAAGCAGCATACAGCTCCATTTGTAACTAGAATGAAGAGGGAGCTTGTCAGCCCAAAGCACAGAAGTGCACGTTCACCTTGATTCTGCAGTGGAAATTGTAACAGATGGAGAATTAAGCCCTGAGCTTTGGCAGTATGGTATGAGTTGAAGTGAAGAAAAACATGGTTTTAAAATGAAACTTTGCGTTGAGTTACCTTGTGTAAATGATAGTGCTATTGCTTACTGCAGGGAATATTTATCTTAACAGAGGGCCCTGGAGGATAGCGAGCCAGCCCGAAGCCCAGAGAAGCATCTGAGATAGGTTCTGTGACAGTACCTGTAAGTGATGTGTTTTGCCCACTGCTGCCAAAGCAGATGCTCGAAGCTGTTACCAGCTGTAATTGAATGCTTTCCAAATCGACACATGTTCTAGCTCTGATGTAGACTGGAGAAGGGTGTCCAATGAAAACCTTTGTGTCTCTACAAACAAGCAGCCAGGGTGGTGGGATTGTTGGCTACTCTCATCTTCTGAGGTGGTGACTGAGTGACCTAAGAAAGTAATAATCTTCTGTTTTACATTTCTGAATGTTTATTGGGGTCTGGATTTCACTGTAGGCTGTGATTATCTCTGAGTTCCCACAGAATCTTGCTGATTGGCGATTTGTTGTTCCTGCTTTGCCTCAATTGTGTGCCTCAGGAAAACCGTCTAGCATTTGATCCTGCTCTGTCAGGGGAGACTGAACTCGATAAACTTCAGAGTGCTTTTTCAACCCCTATGGTTTGGTGATCATATCCATGTCCTTCAAATAATCTGCATGTGTCATGAATTGATCACTTTGACACTCTTCTCCACCTTTTACCCTTTTCTCTACCTACCTTTTACGCTTTGCCTTTACTAAGATTTGTTCTCTTGCCTTTGTTAGTCTCCGTTCATGCTAATACCAAAATTCTGAAAGTGTGTGCACACTAACCTATAGCATCTTTTCTCTTAATGAAAGATTAGGTCTTAATTATACAGTTCAAGATTGTTTTTTAAAACCTTTCTTGATGCTTATTTTTTGTGCTGGCATTTTTGCAAGTTTTTTTCCTAATATAGGTAGCAAGTTCAAGATTTTCCCAGTGCATGAATTAATGGGATTAATTAGAGTGGAGGAGGTTTTCTTAACGTTGCTGTGCTTTTTAAAGTGAAGCAGGTATCAATTCTTTTATGCTACGTGAGGAACAAAGGGTCTTAAATTCCTCTGATATTTACAGAAAAAGTGTTTTGAGAGTAAGGGTGAATGAGGGAACACGGGAGCAAGGCACAGCGTTTCCAATTTCTGGTGTACCAAAAGATTCTTAAAGGCTAAACCATACATACTAACACCTCCCTGCTTCCCCCCCAAAGAATGTCAAGGAGATGGAAATATATGTCTAGGTTTTTACAGAGGTTTAAGATGTGTTCTGTTTTCTTCTGTCAGTGGAATAATCGGACTAATCTGTAAATAATGTCTGTTTATCGTTAATTGCTGTGGCTCTGCGATTTCTACCTCCCACTAGGACTTCCATGACAAGCAAGATGCTCTTGGCCAAACAAAATTCCAGGGGGGAGGAGGGGAAAAGTAAACAATTAGCAATGGGGTAGAGCACAAGTATTAAAAAAAATGTAAACAATAAGGGAAAAGAATGTCCTGACATGCTGTATAAGAGCAAATCGTCTGTTGCAGCAGAAACTAATTAAAGGCTGTATAGTGACTCCATTATTGTTGATAATTGTCAGTATGCCATTTAAAATGGCAACAGTGGTGACATTAGGGTGGAAACTCTCTTGGTGGCAGACAGAAGAGTCTGTCTGGTACTAGAAGCAGTCACCTACCTTGTCTTTCCAGGCTTCCTCATGGGTTGTTTGGCTTCTCTGTGGCTCATGCTTGTCCACAACCAGCCTCAGCCACATTGGTGTATTCAGTTAAAAGCCAGTTGGGATAAAACACTGCAAAGCAGTAGTAACAGTTGAGATGCCATGATGCTGGTTTATGTAAAACTACATTTGTAGCATCAAGTGCTCAAGCTATTTTATCATCAATGAACTTTGTACACCTGGTCAACACTTCTTTCCTCATGTCTTCTTAATGTTGGGTGAAAAAAAAGCTGAGTGAGGATAACGCTCAGACTTCTCTGTTAGTCATGTTTGAGGATTAGGAAAAGATACATGAAATGAAATTCCCGAAAGAGACTGATACGTGGAATGTTTTTGTTTACCTTCTCTGTTAGGTCACCAAGGCTGAGGGGAGTTACTTGGCCAAGGTCAGTTGTTTAAAACAGTCCCACAGAAGTGTAGCACAGTTAAAGACACAACATGTCTTAAATGTTTCCAGTTGAAGTGCTGTGACTGCAGCTTCTTCTTGGATGGCTATAGTCTATCAATTGGTTTTTCTCTGGTGTATAGTAGCTGTGCTAATGGTGTTGTCCGGAACTAAATCTACCATGAGTGAATTGTAAGAGCCAGTCCTGCTTTCATGTGCCTAGCAATTGTTCCTCTGCTTCTCTGCATGCTGCTTCTATTCTGGTTTGCATTAGTGCCCTCACATAGCCATCTGGCATCTGAAAAACTTAGAATGACCCAAGCTATCAGCTCTAAACGGAAATAATGGGCAAATGAAAGCTGTGTCTCCACCCTTTTTCTGTTTCGTCCTTACATCAGCCAACTTCAAGCTGTGGATTTCTAGATAGCTTATGTGTACATAGTGACACAGCATAATAGAGTCAAGCTGGTGTCATCTCTTGTGACTGTGGTGGACACAGACCACAGTTCTCCTGCCTCGGCTGTCTACTCCAATGATTGTGGCTCTCAGTGTGGGACTGGTGCTGCTGGGTCAGACTAAGAGTTCATCTGTCTTCTGTGTTAGTCATTTTCATTGTTCTGTGGCTGCGAGGTCTGCAGTTTGTTTTAAACCGGGTATGTGATAATTGCATGAACTACCCCCTAGCTCTCATTTTGTGAGGAACAAGTGAATAATTGAACCCTGTGACTTCTCCACACTATTTTACAGGCTTCAGTCTGGATCCAGCAAAGAGCTGTCAGTGTTCCATACTGGCAAGTATCTATCTTCTGTAGGTCCCTTTCTAAAGGAGAGAGTATTTATTTTCTACCTCTGAATCACAAGGCTACAGTCTTCTGTGCTTCTTGTACTAGATGGAATAACCAAGATGACCTCTTCTTCATTAGGAAGGGCTAATTTAGAGCCCATTCTTAGGGGAATACAGTTATTTTTTAAATCAATGTGCATTAATTTGAACATATTTGCCACTTAAATCAGGATTTTGAGTTCTTCTACAGTCTCTATTCTTGGTAATAATAGTTTTGTTTATTATGCTTATCTGTAATGTTCAGCCTTGCTGTTTTCCCCCATCAGTGGCCATACTGAACCATGGAAGTCCCAATTAATATGTCAACAAAGTCCCACCGTTAATCTCTACATCTTGGGAAATGAGCTTTTATACCTGTTCCTTAACCATAATGTTTTATTGGTTATCAGTTGGGATGAGTACATTCTGCTTTTTGCTGTTGTTGTAAGGTTAGAAACACTCTCCCCAAAAGAATCCCCAAACACCCCTCCTGAAAACAAAACAAAAAGTTAAAACCAACAAACGGACCTTCCTGTGAGTTAAAAATTGTAAACTGCTGTATGACACTCGTACTCATGTATCCATGAAAAATCTCTAGATCTCTATCGTGCAAATTCCACAAACCACCAGACTTGTGAATTATTTATTCTGTGTTGGTGTTCATAAATACAGGCTGGAAGTCAGACTGACTCAGTCATAAATTCTCCGATACTAAAAGTTGATGATCTGTTACTGAAGGTTAGTGTCCTCCTTAAACTGAGCTCGTAGGCCACATGCCTTGGGAAAGAGTACTCCCACTCTACATGGTCCATGTACTTCAACTTTGAAGTGGCAGAGAAGTGGGTGTTGTCACACAGCTCCATCTTGCTTTCTCAAACTTCCTGTCTTGCTTTCATTAGTGAACTTCATCTTAACTTTGAGCTAAAGTGTCAGGATTAGAACTGTCAAGCTGTTCATCAAAGCCATCGATGTTATCACTGGAAAACTATTGTGTTGCAGAAGGACTTGTATTCTTTTTCTAGAGAGCCCAAAGAAGAATGTGTCTCTGGGAATAACTGTAAATAAAAGCAATATGCTATTTGCTGGCGTGATTTTTCAGTAAGGGCAGGTACGTTAGAAAGTGACAATAGAGTATTTGCTCACACGGCCATGAGAATGAAAGCTACCAGGGATGAGAATAGAACAGGAAAGCATGAAAAAGAAAGATAAATTTATTTATTTATTAACTGAAGAAGCAGTTTGCTTTTTCTTGTCTCCAAGATGAGAGGCATTACTGAAAATCCTTTGTTATCTATTAGCTAGCAGAGCTTCTCTTTCATCAAATAACACTCACTTGATGATGGAAAACCTTTGTTTTCCTGCTTTGAAGATGACACCAACATACTGTCCGGTGGTTTCAGAAAGTGACAGGCTTGGCATAATTGGTTTTTGCTTTTGTGTAACTAACTTTCTCTAGCATGGAACAGTATTTGAAACGAATACCTCTGGTTTTGTGTATATAGACACATTGAGTTCTTGTTTGGATGCCAAGTCAAAGGCAGTGATTAGGTGTATTATGCAAAGGTGACATGTATATGCAGAGGACATTGGTTTGGGGTGCTTTTGGAGGCTGGAGAAGTAAATGACTCTGACAAGGATGAGAGCTGGCATGGGGGAACAAGTTCTGCAGTCTAACTTGCAACACATTACCATGGTTGTAGCCAAGACACTTGCTTCAATCAGATGCTGGCCTTTCTCTTGGCCATCCTTGCTCTTTCTCTTTGTCCTCATATTCAAATGTAACAAGCAAGCTGTACTTTGGCTTTGTAATGTGTTCATCAAGTTCCTCTTTTGGAACGTTATCCCTGTCAGCACATAAGAGAAGTTGCACAATTAAAAATATTTACTGATGGGTGTGGAAGCATGGAAGGATCTAAACCCATCAGGCTTGTCTTTCAAGAAGTGGTTGTCTGAGAAAGAGGAAAAAACTATTTCTTTATTAAAACACCCTGATCAACTAACCAAAAAAATTCCCCCAAGCTGTTACAATGATGACAGAAGTGCTTGAGGGGTTTGCTCTATATGCAGTATGCAAGACGACAGCCACTTTGTGTGTGTCTCATGTTTTCTATCTGAAAATGTAGAGACACTGGAGTTGGTCAAGACAGTCCTGATTATATAACATACCATGGAATGCATCTTTTTTGGATAACCACGGTATTGCAGAAAAATTAAAACACTCAAAATACCTAAATATCTCAATTTCTGAGGGTTTTCCCCCTCATTTTCTTTAATGCTGAAAAGACTTAATTTGGTGACCTCTAAAGCATGTATATCAATCCTGTCAGGTCTGAGCTTATTTTCAAGTACTGCTGTGACCTCTGTACCTTGAGAATATTATGTTCAATTCACTGGAGATTGTGTAGAAATGAAAGAATTGTATTAATTTGTCTGCTGTTGTTATTTATGAGAACCGTCAGTTTTGTATCCCATGTCTGTGGTTCCCCCTGGGTCTTGAAGGCAGTGAGATTTATTTCAGAGTGCATGCTTCGTAACGTTTGTGTATTTACTACAGGAGGGATAGAAATTCCAAATTCCATCTGCAGCCGGGTCTTGACTTTCCACATTGGGCAAACAAAGACTTAACGTTAGGGAGCTGGGGAGTTTTGAACAAACAAAAGGAAAACAAAGCAGTCAAATCAGGAAAAAAAAAAGTCACTACAGTTTAAATTAAAAGTGAGTAAGCCCCATTATTTTGTACCCCTCAAGGAATCGCCTTCCTGGGGCGTACTGCCCTGCTTCCCTTGTTAGTCTAGCCAGCTTCCTACAGGGGAACAACCTTCTCTCCTTCCTCTTGGCTGGGTCCCCGTTGAAGGCTTTCAGCTGGAAATCCTGGGGTGGTTCAAATTAATATACTCAACATGGCTAGTCATAGGACCTAATGACTTTCTGCCGAAACTCAGCGTGGCCTTGCTTTTGGATTGCATCTACTGAGGCAGGAGAGTGCTGCTCAGATCTCTGGAGGGGGCTTGCCTAGCCAAGATGAACACTTTTGCAGCTGACTGGAAAGATAAGCACATATGTACGTCAGAACGTGTGTATGTACATATGGATGTGATACGTATGTTAGCTGCCAGTGCAGAAAGTGAAACGTTGAGAGCAGTGTTCTCTATTTGGCTTTCATGGACCAGATTTTCAGAGGGAAAATGTACAAAATAACTCAATTCTCACCAACTCATTGGCTGAGTTAGCAGCAGTGGACTTGCTTAATTACCGTCAGTTTGGAATCATCCCTATCCCCTGTGTTTAGGCATAAAGAATTCAGAAATCTGGCTTGACATTTCAATTACATGAAAACGTTATCCTTTAATTTAAAAAGGAGGGGTTATGTCTTGCTGTTGTTTGTTTGCGTATAGTAATAATCTTTGACCTTTTCATCTAGGTTATGTTTGTTTTCACTGCTAACTGAAGGGAGAGAGTTTTAACAATTGTGTTCAAACTGGCCGTGTAAAAATGGCAGGAAAAATAATTCATGCCCAGAGGGATTATGCCGACCTTTAGCAACAATTCCATCAGTTTTAATGTTTTGTGTGTTGAGGTAGGTAAGCTGGTTGTGTAAATTTAAATCTTGTGTTGAATTTTTTTTCCCCTTCAGGCTTAAGCTCAAACAGAGGGCAACCAAGTAAACTACATGCAGCTTCCCCACTCGCTATTAAGAGAGGATACAAACTTTACCCCCTCCCTTCTCTTGAACAATCGGCGCTTGTCTACTACTCTTTTCTTTTTGATTGTGATGATGGAGTCTTTCCTCCTGCGTTTAATTTAGCTAATGGCAGAATGCATCCTGATAAGTGGTAGAGACTGTTATTGACTGTTGGTTTCGATTCATTTCCTGAGAGGATGAGCCTACATCTTAGGTACTTGGGTTTTTTTAAACGCAGCCAATTAACATGGAAGCTCTGTGGGAACTGGAACATCCATACTGTGGAAATTTTCATGCTTCCAACTAGTTTTTCTTTGCAGATCGGAGCCCAGGATGTCTGCCAAGAGGAGTGCCCCCTCGGGAGCTTGCCTGTGGGTGGGCTGGCTAGTCTTCTATATCTGGTTTTCATTGAAAGGTTTTTGACAGTGTCAGTTCCTCTAGAAATTTGTTTCTACAAATCAGCATTTTTCCATTGGGAGAACAACAAAAAAAGGGTCTTTCTAGATTTTCTTACTTTCTTAAATGAAAAGCAAACACAAAGGGGAAACTGAGGTGTTGTATGACCTCACCTGGCAGTGTCCTCTGAACACCTAGTAAGAGAACAGACTGTATATATAAATGGGCCCGACTAGGCAAGCTGTAAACCTGGTGCTGCCTGCAAGCTGGTTTGTTTTGCCCTGACAAAGTAGATGGCATTTTAGAGAAAGTGCCTTCCTAGCCTTCCATGAGGGTTTTAGAGTTTGTATAAAAAAAAGGGGGGGGGTGGAAAGTGGTGATTGAGTTCGCTTGCGCTCACCCAGATCACCAACTGCTGTGTGTAGAAGTAGTCTTGACAAGAGTTCTCCCATGAACTGGAGAAATAGTAGTCTCTGCTCGTCTGTTTGTTCCAAATTGCCCCGTGGCAAGTAAGCAAGAAGCTAGTGCTGCAGCAAAAAGCTGCCTTTAGGAGAGGATGTCAGGCCTCAGGGTACAGGTGGTTCTTTAGTGTCTAGTTAGGCAGTTTAAAAATTGTGGAAGTTGTCAGTTCAGTCCCGACCACTCCTGTGTGCTGGGGCTGGGAAATGGCTTGTTTCTGCCGTCCCCTTATGGATGTGCCCCAGGACTGGCATTTGAAAATGACCCAGAAAAGACTGGGTGATCCTGTAGTTCCCATTCCTAGTAGAAGTGTCACAAGTCACTGTTGGTCTCCTGCTGGAAGGTAAAGCTACTAAGACAGCAAAGGTCTTTTATTTGTAAAGTTAGGAGTTGAGTTGGGAAGAAGTAATGGGTTTTGAAACTAATAGAAACAGCTTTTGAATCCATCAAAGAAAGTGTTATGAGAAGAAAACTAAAGAAATAGTTTAACATTAAATCTGTCAGAAAAACATGCTTGTATTTTTAGTTGATGTTTTTATTTTTCAATTTCAGGCCATATATTTAAAAACACTGTAAAACCAGTAACTGGACATCATCTTTCCCCTAGTTAAATGAATCTAAACTGCATACTACTTTGACTTCCATAGCCCTATAACAAATTGCTGGTTTGTGAAGGATCTGATCCAATGTATTCTTCATCAATGAAATCTCCACAAGTGCCCTAAAACATAATATATTTTTATGCTGTTGCGCTTGGACCGAGTCAAGCTGTGCTGGTAAAGCAGTCTTTGGCTGAGCGCAAGCCTTGTAATCCATAGGCTCCGGCTGTGCCAAGCCTAATGGGACTGGGCACAGCACGAAGAAGAACTGTTCCAGCATATGCCTGGCTGTAAGCAGGGAGCCCAGCTCCACAGGTCCCACCCACGGAAACATTTGGAGCAAATTGCAGCACCCTTTATCACTGCGTTAGTGAGAATCATCAGGGGCTCTCAAGAACTCATTAATTATGTTTTTCTGTGGCATTTTGAGTACAGCTAATTACATGCAGATCTTAATCTTATAGGTTTCTTCTTGTAATTAATTATTTCTTCATTATCTCTAAACTATTTGACTAAGCAGTTTACATCCTGCTCTCCTCTCTTCTTGAGCAGATGTTTTCAAAAAGCAGATGTTTCTGTTTTCTTTTCTAGATGGCAGAAAGCTCAGCAGTTCAGTTGGTAGCACTGAAAATCTGAAAATGTAACACACTCTAACACTATGACTGAAATATCTATAAATACATAGATTCAAAATGCATATCCCAGCCATATAGATGTATTTTATATGTGTAAATATTTATTCATAATGTAAAAAAATATACCTTGAGGTTTTTTGCCTGCTCTGAGTTCTTAAATATTTTGACTGGGCTTTTGAGGAGATACGTAAACATTTGTTAATCTAGTCTCACTGAAGCTGGTGGCCAGCTTGAGACTTTGGAAACATTTCTGAATTGAGTGATTTGGAATCCTCAAGTGTTGTTCAGGGAGTCACCAGACACATGGTGTGTCTGGTGAGTGGTATTCTATACTTTGCTTGCTTGGTATTGAAGGTGAAAGAGTTAAGTTTTAAAGACGATTGTCTTTAGAAATACTTTGCCTGCAAATCATTTCTGATCTTACTATTTAAAACTGCTTTTACTGACAAATTAGTTCTGTGGCCAAAGGATAACTTAGATTAGTCTTTAATAGATATTTGGAGCCAATCTTTGTTAATTAGGATTTATTAGCCTTTATTCAGCCAGACTCCAGTGTTTGATTAATCTAAAGTAATTAAGCTCTTTTAAATCTGACTAATCAAGAAGAGCCATCCTATCTAAAGCTGCCGTTCTTCATGACTGAAATCAATGGGATGTTAGCCTGTTTGTGGATTTCTGGATTTAATCCAATAAATTGCAATTCACTTGTGTGGATTTTCTGTGTTGGGATAGCAAAGGCATCAGATGTACAGTGCTGATTTGAGTTTCCATGTTCCCTGTTTGCTGAGGTAGGGACTGTATTGTTATGACAAGTCAGCGACCGGACTAATGTTCTCATTGAAACATCCTATTCCAATATGCAGTATTTCTGAAAACAGAACAGCAGTGGAGTGCAGTGCATTGGGCCCCAACCAGCGGATTTTTTTGTATTCCTCAGTGGAAAAAAAGCCCCACTTTGCTTTCTTGAAAGGATTCGCAGCCATTGGAACAAGTTGCCCAGGGAGGGGCTCAAATTGCCATTCCTGGACACATTTAACAGTGGTGTAGATGCAGAGTTTAGTGATGGACTTGAGATAGTTAGGTTAACGGTTGGATTCTATGTTGAAGGTGTTATCCAACCTAAACGATTCTGTGCCTATGGATAATGAACTGTACCCGAACACTGTCAGTACTTCCTTCAGGTACACACATTGTGTGTACGTTTTACAAGCTTGGTTATTAGCAGTGGTTCAGGTTCTGTGTGATACCAGTGACATGTGACTCCTCTGACCCCTGACTCAGTAGGAATAAAGCATTTGAAAGCCTTTAGTTGCTTTTGAATTTGACGTGTTTTGATGATGCTATTCCATAGTTTCTAATTGTAGTGGAATCTCTTGAGAGAAATAACCTTGCTTCTTGAGTTCGTCCAGGATCAAAAAGGCATTCCTTTCCCCCCTGTACTAGGCAGAGGCATTGAAAGGAGCAATGGCACCACCTCTGGAGTACTCCTGGCTTTTAAACGTCCGGTATCTGGCAGATAGCACTTGGCTGGTTCTGCAAGTGATCCTCTCGACATTCAGTACATACTCGAGTGGGGCCAGTCAGGGGTTAGCTCTGTTAAACCCTTTTTTCTTGTTTCCCCTTCTCTTCTGCAGGTCTTTCAGTATGATTAAAGACTTGCTTGTATATATTTCTTCTACCATGCTTGTCTAATCTAGGTAAATAGTATCAGCGGAGGATTTAGTTGGTGGGACAATAGAATTGGATACTCCGGTTTCATGCTCTGTTTTGTTTTTGTCTGTTGTACTAGGAAATGTTTTCCAGACTTTCAATTTAAGAAAAGCTTGTGTAGAGATAGAACATGGAGTCTGCATGTACTGAGTCCCAAATTAGTTTGTTTATAGCATAGCACACTAAGAAATTAATAACTTAGTGGCCAGTCTCAGGCAACTTTTCTAGCTGACAGTCAGATCTTGACATACAGTTTTCAGACACCTGGAGAGCAGTGCTTCCTTCTCAGGCCCTCTTTAAAACGTGAGGATGTGTTTTCAGTCCTGTCGGACTACTGATAGCACTCACAACCTTGGGTGCTTTGCTGAGTTGGGAATGATGCTGGTGAGGTCTGCAGCTCTCAAAATGCTGTGAGAAGTATCTGCCTAAAGGGTTAGAGAACTGTTGCCAGCACAAGGGAGAGAGTGCTCCTCAGAAGGAATGTGTACACACAGATGTTTGGCTCTCTCTGAAAGTTCACTTGATTTAGTATTAAAATGTGGTGTTAATAAACTGCAATGAGAGTTGTAACTGACAAGTTGGCCAACTGGTGGCCTAGTATGATCCTAATTAGCAAGGTCCGTCACCAAATAAAAGTGACTAGGTTTACTCTGATGTATCAGTTTGATCATCGAAGACCAGCAAGATCTTTTCCTGACACTGTAGCTTTGCAAACCTTGTCTGAATTTGCCTCAAATTAGATTGTTTTATGTGGGTCTGCAGTGGTTGGTGCTTTCCCTAAGTACAGTGGAAAAATACATGGCATGCTTTTATGAGGATCATGTGTTTGTTTTTACTATGACCCTTCTCTAAAGCAATTTGAGAAGATTCCTCCTCCTTTCCAGACATTCAGCTGGAAATGTTACCAGGTCATTTCGTTTGTTGTTATTACAATTATCTAAAAATGAATGAAGAGGAATGAAAGAGTTGTGAAGAACTTACTGGCATCACGAAATTGTGGCTTACATTTACAAGTCATTTAGGTAAATCTTACGAAGACAAAAGGAGGACATTTCGAAAGTGTTCCTTGGTTTTTGTTCCATGTCATGACTGAAAATGTTTAACTGGGTAAATAAGCAAAGGCCACTGGTTCTCTAATGCAGTCTTATTGCTGCAGGTTTTTCTTTATGTGCTATGGAAATGCTTGTGTATTGAGTTGACCATTAAGTTATGAGTCTTTTTGAAAATACCAGTGGAACACATTAATTGGATCTTAAACCTGATCATCCATTTCTGTCTTACCAGAGTACAAGGGAACATAACTTTTTATTTTTGCCTCAAGCAACCATTTCAAAAGTCACAGAGTTTGCCTTCTTTCTAATCTAGTCTCCTACTTGTTCAGTGTTGCAAACCATCATCTCTTACTAAGTGGTAGCATGTAGTTGATACTGGATTCATTTCTTTTATCCTCTCCTTCCTTTGTCATTGACACCTGCAGTTTGATATGTGTTAACATGTAGAGTATGTTTTGCAGAACCTAGACTTAAAAGCTAAAAACACTTCACGCTTTTTGTGGCTCTTTTTTATTCTTGTGAAATCATGAGTAATTGATTGGGGACTGGGCTCAGGTTCAGAAAGTGGAGCAGAAGTTCTGAATCCTAGAGTTTACTTTCCCATTTGGGGTAGAGCTTCTACAGCTGAGGTCAGTTTTTCTAGTTAAACACTACAGCCATAGACCTCTTGCCTTATGCTCTGGTTTGCGGGTGCACTCTGTTACTGTGGCTTGCCTCCCTGACGTTAATGACTGAAACAGAGATTCTAGAATACCTTCACGTATGATGCTTCCGTGTAATAGCTTTGACAAAGTGTATTGTTTTCACACAAAGACCATGATGATACAAGAAATCAAGTGACTAAGGTTCAAAGCAAAGTTCCCTGCTTGGGGTATTGGGATTTTATAGATGATTAACTCTCATTTGACATTTATCTTTTCTCTGGTCAAATGGATTTCAGACTTGATGTGAAGCCCGTCCGTGGGGGCCTCCACTGCTTCCCTTGTTAGTTTCTTCTGCTAATTCATTAATACTTAGTGCCTTTCTTTTTGTGTGTTAGTCTTGTGTCTTTGTATCTGTGGCTTTAACACAGAGAGGAGGTCTGAATGTTCTCCCAGGGATGCGTCTAAATCTAGACACAGCATATCTTATTACAGCATTGCGGCTCATCAGCCTGTGCCCACTGCATGGCGAAACAGAAACTGGACCGTCAGCTTTTGCTCTTCTATTCTTCATGAGTAATAATCCAAGAAACATATTTGGGGTTTCTAATCACCTGAAATGCTGTAGAAGTGCATGCTAGAAACAACCCATTTCATACTGTGACTCAAAACTGGAAGCATCTTGTATTTTAAAGCACGAGTTCCCTGAAACAAAGAGAGAACTTCTGAGAGTTGTGTTAATGGTTTTCAGTATTTTCTAGATTTTTCCAAACTATTGACTTATTAAAAAAACCAACCCCCCTGTTCTCAAGATTCTACTTACAAAGATGTCGCCTGAGATGGAACTGCATGAAGATTATTCCCATGCTGGAAAAAAGGTCAAAGTCTCTGATTCTTCTTCCAGACAGGCTGCATATTAATTTTTTTTAAGGAAATAGACTATTCCTCCCAATTATATTTCATTAAATTTAGAAAATGCTTTTTTTGAGTTCCTATTACAGTTTAATATGCAGCACAAACCTATCAAAGGCAACATCTCCTGGTTTAGTTGCTTTCAAAACTGACTTGTTTTCCATCCGGAAAGCTAAGGAAATGAGTTTGAACAAACACCGCCTCACTTGTTTTATTTAGTTTCCTGCTTAATAGTGTTATTATTCCTGTTGAAGATGATAACGTTTGTTTTTGGAACTAGGGGAAAACATTTTTCACAATCACCTTGGAGAACAGTAAGTTTTAATCTTTGGTGCTCAGGGATGTTTTGGAAGGTTCTGCTGCTTATTCACATGTTAAGAATTAAATGGAATTAACATGATTGGTTAATTCTTGTGGCGGTATGAATACAGTTTGGTATGACTAGCACAAGATGGTGCAGAGGTTATATCTGTAAGCTCACTACAGAGCTCTTTGTTTTGTTTTTTCTGGGCATGTGTATGTTGGTGGCTGTTCTGTGTTTTGGTTTTGTGTTGGTTTTTTCCTGTTCTTGGCTTGGTTCATGGTAACTCTTGAGACCCAGAGAATTGCTTAAGGAAATGAGTAAAAACAAGGAGCCCACAGTACTTGGCTTGAACTAATTTATTCAAGACTGTATTCATTACTTTGAGGGACACAATATTATCTGGTATGTAAGGAAAAGAAATTATAAACCAAGATTATCATTTAGAAAAGCATTTTAAAAATCTATCTCTCAGGCTTTGTTATTCTTATGTGTAGTAGGTCATTAAGAATAAACAGCCCTATTCCCTTTGTGAAATTCCAGTTAAACTGCTTCAATTGCATTGGCTGACTGTCCGTATAGTTGACAGCAGTTTTTCTAGAAGATCTGACCTTAAAATAGCATAAAACAGAGCTATCTGAAGGTGTGTACATGCCTCTGTGTAGTCATAGGCTACAGACATGAAACGATTGAGGGTTTGTTTATGTCACGATATTTATCCAGAGTGTTAGGAAGCGTAGTCCACAAGGTACATGGGGAGTGTTGGTGCTGCTCTGGCTGCTGATGCTCAGGACATATGACCTAATTGAAATGAGTGTTCCTCCATCTACTACTTGCAATGTAAATATGTAGTTTAAAAAAAATCCAATAGACTCAAGAGCTATATGGAAAAAAAACAACTCAGCAAGCCCAGAATTGAATGTAACATTGCCTGTAATTAGCTTGGTTATCAAGGCGTAAGAACCTGTAGATCTGTTTGTGACAGATGCTCAGGGAAAAGAAATTCACAAGCAGCTTTTTTTCCTTTGCTAACCTAGACTGGGATTATACAAGTAAGATAAGTTTATCTCTAGTAACTGCTTGATTTCCACCTAAACCTATTTAAAGATTTTTGAGGATTTATAAAGATTGAGGGCAGAAAACGTCACAGCAAATAGTGTCTCAAAAACCTGTAGTCCAAACCCTCAGGTATTTTATTATGGTCTGGGCAGATGTAATGAGGTGTAGCTGCAGTGCTAACCCCTGAGACAGCCATGGAGGATCTGCAGCTTCAGCTTGAGCAGCTTTAGATGCTATGCTGGCTGAAACAGAGTGAACAGACAGCTCAGGCACAAACAGACCTGTTGTGGAATGAATGCATGATCCTATTAGAATATGCTTAAACTTTAGCTCTTTTAATTTAGTTTAAATAGACCTTAATCGGTATTTAGATCAAATCTTTCTTAAGAGAGATAATGAGGAACATGTCTTGAGTATGGTAAAGCAGCTCTTTCTTGTTCACTGATGGAATCAAGGGCTTTCATCATCAGTAATGATACGCTAGAGTATGTTTTTCTTGCTATTGACTGTTCTGTAAATGAGTGATTTCACGATACTTTTACTGCCTTTCTGAGAGTTGAATGATATCTGTACAGCATTTCAAGTACTCATGAGAAGAATTTCAGGGTCTGATTCTGGTCTGGACCTCATGAAGCCAATTAAATGTGTCTGAGTCTGCATCTGTCAGTTTGTGCTGCTAGCCAGGCGCACTAGGAATTCTGGTCACTGCTGCACACCTGCATTGCCCAGACAGAAGTTGCTCAAAGGAAATGATTCAGAGCCAGTGTTGTGGGTATATCTGACCATCCACAGTGTTACACTCTGTGAAGTTGAGATGAGGCTCAATACCGTCAATTGATGTCTGCCCTGGAAGAGCTGGCTGGCTAGCTTAGTGCATAAGTACTGTTGCATCAATAGTATGATTAATGGCAGAACTATTACTGCCTGTGTAGTGGATATAAAGAGAGGTTAGAAAGACAGATGCAGCATAAGACTAAAAGTCCATGAGATAAATTACTAGAAGTATCTTTGAGCAGAGGGAACCAGCTAAAAAAAATATTGCGTGCACCTTTACTGAAATTACTTGCATCTCTCTAGATATACTCACTGCAGGCTAAGAAGCCATGAAGGTAAAGGTGGGAATGGGCAGGGTGACCATGAATGAAGAGAATAAAGAATACAGGCTATCTCCAAAGCAATTGCTCACTGAGCTGTGTGTATGTGTATCTCTGTAAGGTTCTCTACAAATGGGCTTCAGTACCCCCTACTTCTGAGAACAGCACTGTTCACTGAGCGTGTTGGTGGTATGTTGCCAAGCTCTCCTATAAAGCATCTACTACCTTTTCTGCAAGTTACTTTTAAGATCTAGTGTACAGTGATTTCAGAATTACATTTTTCTTTTATTAGACTGTAAACATTTTGGAGCACTGCATAGTTTTGGATCAGATACTAAATGCAAGCAGACCAGACCAAACTGATTCCACGGGTCTTCAAATTTTTCTTGTGTTAAAATTACATTTTAGTTGGACTGTTTAGTGGATGCAAATTTTTCCCTGTTCATCTAAGTGGACTATTCTCTTTTTGTCTTCCCTTGCTCGCCTTTGCTTCTCTGAAATCTCTGTATAAAGCTCCGTATCTCATGGGCATGAAGTTTGCTCAGTTAATTGAAGATGTGTTGCTGTCTGTTATTCTGGATGAAGTATTGAGCCAGTAGAAGGGAAAAAGATCTCTCTCTTAAGATAGACCAAGTTTATGTTGAGCAGAGATACCTCTGACAGTTGTTGACACTCACAAATCTCAAATTTACAATTTTGCAATGAGCAAAAAAAATATGAACAGATGGACTTCAGCAATGGAGACTGCTACAGTAAGGTTATTCCTGCCCTTATTGGTGTCCATATGGTTCTGTATGTAAAGTGACCATTTGTTTAATAGTCCCTGACTTTGCTGTCTCCCTGCTATAAGGAACAGCAGGCATGGCTGCTGAGTGCCCCTTTTTAGGTTCAGTAGCTTTGGAGTCCATCTCACAATTTGTGTAATTTGCTTTATATAGTAAACACGTAGGCAGGCCAGAGAAGACCAGGATTTCAAGCCACGTGGCAGCTCCCTTTCTGTGTACCTTTGTATTTCTCACATGACAATGTAACTGTCTCCTCATACTGTCCAGAAAGGCTGACAAATAGCAAACAGATTTCTTGTTTCCTCAGTTGCCTTCAGTTGCAAACTTCCTTAGAAACCATGCCATGACTTCAGAAGAAAACATACTATAAATAAACAGGCTGCTTAGGACAAAGAAACAGACTTCATAAACTGTGATTTAGGTCTTATAAAGCTCACTCAGTTCATCCGCTTCAGGTAGTGTTTACCCTCATATGTGTATGATGCAATACACCACAGGCTTGTCTTCTACTCCACCCCTTTGAACATAAACCAGACATTTTGGACGTCAGAAACATAAAAACTACAAAAAGGCAGTTATTTAAATCATTGTTTCATTCTGCCATTCAAGGCAGGTTCATTCCCAAGTGTAGATGAACTGTGGGGTTTGGGTTGGTCTTTTTTGTGTTACTTTGGAACGAACAGGCCAATGTGCATTCCATTTTTAATAGGGGATTTTATAGGGATTTTAATAGACATCTGCAGTAGAACAAACTTCTGGCTGAATATTGAGTGTTACCTGTTTGGGATGTTTGATGTTTCCAAACTTGTCATCTGACTTGTTCGCCTGCAGCTTTCTGTTCTGAAGAGTTAAGAACAAAAGAATGTCACCAGAAAAGGATCCTTACTGTGTAGGTGAAGGAGCACTGGAGCAGGTTGTCTAGGGACATTGTGGAGTCTCCTCCTCTTTAAAAAGCCGCCTGGATGCGTTCCTGATTGGCCTGCCCTAGGATATACTGCTTCAGCAATGGTTTGCACTTGGTCATCAGAGGTCCTTTCCAGCCCCTACTAATCTGTGATTCTGTTGTTATCTTCTATCCTTCGGGAAGGCAACTTTTTCTTCTCTATCTTTATTGTCTCTGCCCAAGAGGATCAGTTTGTAGTTTTTGGATATCTTCCGGGTGCTGTGGGGCACCTCTGTGATTTTGCATCTCTTGAAGACAGTGGAGGTTTCAGCTTCAACATTATCCCAACGAGCATTGCAAATACTCAACCCTTTAATTCCTTTCAGTACTGGCTTCTGTTGTAGCAGTACCTCTTAGGATTGAAACCGTTAAATCGATTGAAGTTTCAACTGGCAAAGCCTCTGAGGCTACAGAGAGGTAATAGAGCCACAGTCCTCTGCCCCAAATATTTCTAAATGTGAGGGATGAGTATGCTGCATGTTGGAAGTTCAAAAATGTCCCAGCCCGAATCTGTTTGCCTAAGGCTTTCTCTGTGCAGTTTTCGTAAAGTTGAGTTTTAATGCAAGTAGGTGCTGTTCAGTCTGCCTGAAGACATGACTTGTGCAGTGTTCCTCTAAGTGCAGGGTATGTGCAGTAGCTCATTTCCCGGCTTTCATTTCAGGTAATTTTTGAAGTGCATGACTACAGAAACATATAACCATGTGCTCTGTAGGTTGCCTCAGGAGGCTGCTTTCTTGACTGTGATCTTAATTGTGTTTTCTGCACTCATTCTGTGGAAGTCCCAAGGAATGAGGATTAATGAATATGATTAGTAGTGGAGAATAATTACACATCATTTGTTTTACACTTAGTCTATTGGTAAATCGCGATACAGATCACTTAACTGGAAACGGTTGACGGCTGTTTTGTCACAACAATTAATAATCTTGAGCTACACCTGAACGATGGGGCCCAAGAATAATTTAAGCTTTGAGGCAGTACCAAAACCAAATCATAACAAGGTACTGATCAAAGAAATATAGAGCATTGCATTGTTTTATCGTACTGAAAAATACATTCCACACATGGATTGGTAGCATGATGATTCTTTCTTTGTAGAAAAAAGAATCAGACAGAACTTCATGAAGCCTTGTCATCTGTGCAGTGATCTGCACCATATAAACTAAATTAGATTCACTGTGTTTTGTAGTGCAGAGGGACTTCTGGCACCGGTTTCAGTCCTTGCTGTGACAGTATTGACAGAACGAGGGAGTAGATGAAGCTGGTAACCACTGCTTCCTGCAGTGCCTTAAGAAGGCAGCTGCTGTGTAAAAGGATAAACAGAAGGATTCAGACACCAAGTGTACAAAACAAAAGGCATGCAAGAATACTAAATTAGATTACACTTAAATTATATTAGACTGAAAATAAAGTCCTTATGACTTTCTTTCTCTCGGGTATAGATATTTGACTGGATCTACTGGCATGGCAGTCCTTTAGAAGTAATTATGCTAGTCATGCCTCAGCCTCGAGAGGGAGCAAATAGAAGGTTGCCTTTATCTTGCTCCTCCTCTGTTTCTACTTCTCCATACCCAGGTTGGTATGGAAAGAGATGGTGATTTCAGGCACTTCAATCAGGTCTCTGCCCTTGCTTTGGAGCTGTGGGCTCAGATTTTATGAGGCTAGTACTTGGCAGTAGGGCCATGTTACCTTGCATTAACCTCTCTAGCACCAAATGTGCCTGTTAGAGGTTGCATGCAGTCCATGTTGTTTTGCTCTCAATGCATTTTATTGTGTTGCTTTTAATTTACACTCTATAGCTGTCGCTCTACTGTATCATCTTGTTCAAGACTGCACATGTGAACATTAAGGCTGTTGTCATATGTCTACCTTCCAAAGTCCTGATTATCTCTTTAGGATAATCATAAAGACAAGCAGCAGTTCATTACTTGAAGATTTGCATTAAGGAAACATTATACAATGTAGTGTAATGTTCTTTTAATGGTGCCCTCTAACTTCCTGGGAGTAGGCTGTGCAAATGTTATCAACATCAATGTAATGGTGGCTTAAAATCCTTGATCAGTTGTAACACTTCAGTGCATTGTTTTACATACCCAAACATACCCTCCTGAGACTACCTGTAATTTGTAACTCAGCCAAACACATTCTGGGCTCTGTTATCCACCCAGACTCTGTGTGCAGGTGGAATATTTCTGCAGCTACATTTTACAGATGGATCTGAAGGGGAAAAGAAAGGAGAGAATTGGAAGAAAGAACTGACAACTATTTTCGGATTTTAAACCTTGTGATTTCACAGAAGAATAAACACTGGCTAAGGTGTAGCTTGGGTGGAAAAGTCTTGAGATTCTTCAGAACTAACACATACACTGCAGGAAGACTGCACGCTTTCTGCTCTGTCACACTGGCTGTGTGTAAGGTGGTTTTGGTAGCAATTTCAAGAAACAAGATTGATTATGATGACATTAAAAGAACTTCATCGTGCAATGTGAAAGAAAGTAGTGGTATTCTCAGTTCTCACCAGTATACCAGTTTTGAATATTTTTTTTAGGTCTTGTACTTTTCAATCCTTTCCTAATCTTTTGGAGTAACAGTTAGTAGTTGAAGTGTAACTGTCAGTTAGTTGAAGTACAGGGATAATGATCCTGTGCAGTGCAGGATCTGTACACTCAAAGGTGACCCTGTGAAATATCTTGTGGTTTGGAAAGTCTTGGCAGATGAGAATCAAGTAGTCTCAGACTTCTCTTGAAGAGAATCTGTAGTGTGATTGTCGTGTCTGCAGGTGGTCTCAAAGGTAGTCTTTAACATCACTTAAAGAGTTACTGATTCTGATACATCTTCCACACTTCAAGTGCTGCTAACATAGCTCATTATTATTTTGAGAAGAGTCGAGTAGACTTTTCAACACTCAGCAACAGAGTTTGGAAATACTAAAATATTTCTGTGTTTAGAGGCTTCTGTGGCTACAAAGAAAAATATGCTAATTTCAACCAGATCTTTGTCTTCTCAGCTGGAGTGGTAGCTACTATGTTATAGGCATATACAAAGATTTTCCCCTCCTGAGACACATTATAGCTGTGAATAGCTCTTGGAAAACAGCTTTGCTGCCGCAACTGGGCGAACCATAAAAATGAATACAGATAATACTGTTATGTTTTCTTGCATCTGCAGCAGCCAGCTTGCATTCTTCCTCCTAATTTCATAGAAAGAAAATAGCTTTTAGTGCTTTGTTTTTAGAAGTTGCGGTAGAATTACTTTTATGATCGCTTCAATTTTTGTGCTGCCATACATCTGGCAGTCAGGCGTGAGCAGCTCAGGACTCAGTGTGGGCTACACTGAAGCAATTGGCAGGTACAGCTACCTTTTGTGATGCTTACAATTAACCATATACTTCCTAGTAAAGCTGTGTTTGTGCTTTTTCTCTTCTAGAAAGCAAAACTGGTCCTTTTAAATGAATTTTGTCTTTATCATATAATGTTGTTGTCTCAGTTATTGTTATGGCCAAGCTCTGGTCATAGACACTGTAAGAACGCACAGGATTCATACTTAAAACTGGTGTGAAGGTGTGAGCTGCTTTAAACAAATCACTCCTAAGGATCCACACCAGAGAGTTAGAACCCAACTATATACCCAACAAACAGCTTTGGTTTCAAATCTAGTTGTGACTCAATTCCAGTTGTGTTTGCCTTTGGTTTCTGTAAACCTTTCTGTTCAGGTTCTGTTTAGGTGGAATGGAGAGGTGGGAATGTGTGGGAAAACCAAGTTTGCAAAGAGACTGTTTTGTTTAAGTTAGTTTTGGTTGGTGCCTCTGGCTGTACTGTTGTTGGTCACTGTCGTTTGCTGCACTCTGGGCAAACTGAGAGCAGGGCAAGTTCTCAAGTAGTTGTCTCCAAAGGAGCTTCCTTCCCAACTATTGAGAACAAGCAAGTAATTCCTTAGAGCACCCCTGCCCAGGTGCTTCCCAGTGCTGAAAAGACACCCAGTTTTGTTTGCTGGTGATAGCCTGTGTTAGCAACCAGTCTCCGTACGAAACATCACCACTGGTTTGAGCATTCCCTTTACTTTTGACAGTAAGGCCAGACTCTTAAAATAGTGATAGGGTGATAACCCTCACTGGTCAGTAGGAGCTTGATGTCTGATGGATCGTGAATGCACTAAATTGCATCTCTGCCATTAGAACTGCCCTTGCTGTGGCCTTTGTGACAAGCAGCTGGGAAGCCTCAGACCACAGTCAGAGCCACAGCTTGGTATTTGCAGAACTCCCTGGTGATAAAAGGAGTTGTGGCTAGTGAGTGAGACCTGAGCTGAGGCTGGTGAGCAGCTTACTGGGCTTTTTCATGGCAGGGAATCAAAAATGAGGAAGCGCTACTCCTTTGTTGCTATCATTTAGAGAGGGGTGGGGTTTTTTTTTGTTCTTGGGCAAAATCATAAAATTCAAAAGTGACAGACGTTAATGTAATTCTTTTACCTCTGGAATGAAATCAGGAGTTAGAGATTTGTGTCTGATTAGGAAGGGAAGTGTAGGAAACTTAACAGACACGATTGCATTATGCTTTACCCAAGTGAGAGGAATGCTGCAGCCAGACTGCTTCATTCTGTGTTCTGCGGGAAGTTCTCCTCTTATTCCTCTTACTCTCACAGAAGGCAGCCTCCAAGGTTTCTACCAATTTAGTGTGTAGTCCTTTTTCTAAGGAAAATGGATGGTGATGAGGAAGAAGGAAGAAAAATAATGTTACATATATTTCTTTTATTTTTTTTGATGGCTGTCATGTAGGCTTTCAACACCTTTTCAAATCTTGAAATTTCGTAGGGAGAAATCTCTAGGTACAGCATAGATTTACATGGGATTTAAAAATTGTTCATTTGAACCCTTGAACTTTTGAGAACTGACATTCAAGTTTGGCAGAAAGGCTTTTTTTCTGAAGAATAAAGGTTTGGTGTAGTTCTTTTTTTAAGATATCACATTAGAACTTTTATAGCTTAGCTTTGTCTCTCCTCAAAGCAATGCTGAAAATATGGCAGAGGCTGCAAAGTTTTATTCCAGAGAATGGAGTGTACAGTCCCTAGAGCCCTACGTCTAGCATCCCTCCTTCCTGCATCAGCTGTGCTTTTTCGGCAGCGTGTGTGCCACAGCCTCTGTCCAAAAAGCACACTAAGGTTACTTGTATAGGGACAGTGTGATTAGTGGAGCCTGGGATAGCTGTTGAGATGTTCCTGGCAAGGAAAACCATTTATTTAATGGAAATGAGCTTGTTCCACTTTCTAGTTGGTGTTAGGGAAGGAATGGAATGTCTATCCCTCATACATTGTTTTACTTACGTTTGACAAAATGATGCCATTCCATTCAAGAAAGAAATGGATTTTGGCTTTCTCATTTCGTTTTGCTGTGTTAGGAAGAGGTGTTCTGACAATTCCTTGTGTCTTATTCAGTCCAATTCACATGTGAGGGCTTTACTGGGATGTGAGTTATGTACTGGAGTTTAGTAATGGAAACGTATGGAATACCTTCTGTGATGTCTAAAGGTTGAACAGTTTCACTTCCATTGTACATCTGCTTTGCTTAAATAATTATGGGAAGCTCAAAGTACTAGAGCCTCACGTAAACTGAGGGACAATTAATGTGGCAGTGTTAATGTGACTTGAAGTTTTCACCTGTTGAAAGAGTTGTGTTAACTGCTTATATATACACCAGTTGTTGAATGATTTTGGTCTAAAATGATGCCTGTATGTGCTATAGTTGATCTACCTGCTCAAACTGTAGTCAGATTCAGTTCAGGAACGTGTCCAATTCAGCTTTGAAAGTCCCTAAGGACAGAGCACACACAGTCTTCCTAGGCAGCTTGCCCTAGCGTTTGATCGCTCTTGTTGCAAGGAGGGAACTTTTTGCCTTCTGCAGCTTGTGTCTGTTGCCACTCCTTCCTTTTTGCTTTACACCTCCAGTAAGAATCTGGCACCATTTGCTTTGCAGTAATTGACTACATAGCTGAGAACAGCAGTAAGATGGTTACTAGAGTAGGGACTTGAACTAATTAAGTTCCTAGCCTGCTGCATCATAGAATTAATATAATAGGAGTCAGTTACCTGCTTCCTGCTGCAGGTTTCAATGTCCCCTAAATGTGGACAGTAGGATGATCTATTGCTCTTCATCATTATTTTGTGCATGCTCAAAGCCTCTGACCACAAAGTTAATAGTCCTTGCTTTCTGTTTGTTCATCACAGTGGTTATTCATACTTTTTCTTCTATTTGTTGTAGAGATTCAACATGAGACGTGCTGAAGTCTGGATTTCTGCTCCATCTGCTCTGACACTGTACTAATAAGAAATTTGGATCATTACCTCTGACGAGTGGCTGCTGATGTGCTGAAGCTGATGCTTTGCTACTCTGGTAAGGATGCTGTAACATGTATTTATACATAATCATCTGAGAAGAGCTCATCACCATAAGTGATAAATACCTTAAAGGGGTGTTAGCGGTGCCTTTTACTACCTCTCTGAAGAAGAAGAAACACTGTTATCAGCAGAACACTGGGGTTACATGACCTAGATGGTCAGCCTCGTGGAACTTGGTTATCTGTTAAGGACTACTGTAAGAGAATACTGAAGGAATTGTTGTATGGTTGAATACAGAGAGTAATGGTCAGTGCCTTGAAGTTCAAATGGAGAGCAGTGGCAAGTGCTTTTTGTAATTGGCTATGGCATTTTAGTTGTCTCTTCAGGCTCCAAACTTATTAAGCTCAGAAAATGCTCTGTATCTTTCAAAGGCAGGGTGTGCTGTGCTACGCTATATTTTATTTCTTGCTTGTGGCACGTCTTGCTTTGCATAATCTTTCTCTCATTTCACACAAAAGTGTGAAGACTGTCCTGCTGAACTCTGTCAGGGCTTGTGTTTGCAATAATTTGTCTATGGGAAATTCACGCAAGACTTCAGGCTTCCCCAGGTTCTCTCAGAGATCAAGACACTGAGTTAAAGCTGTCCACAGAGACAAATCCTTTGTGGCTGCAGCAAATGAAAGCTTATAAATACAAAGAAATCAAATTCTTGGGATCTCTGTGAAAGAGAGAATAGGATTCTTTAAAACAGCTGTATCTGCTGGAAAGCTTCCTTACAGTCTTAAAGCTGTTGTCTTCTAAACATGTTTTTCTTACTGTTACCTGTACTCTTTAGAATCGTAGAATCATGTGTAACATGCTTTAATAAATCGTGAATGCCTTCTCAAACAGGTGTACACTGCTCAGTGCAGTGACTTTGTGGCATCTTTAGATCCTGTGGTGGAGCTCTCTGACCTGAGTTCAGCCCTGACGTGTACAAATCTTAAAGTTCAGAAATGCAGGGGCGACCTGGAGCATGAGCATGCCAAGGACTGCTCTGATGGCTCTGAAAGCTTTAGAAGGCCTCTTACATCTAAAAGTTATGAAGATAGTTATTTTGATAGGGAGATGAGTTCTGGCACTTCGGTGCAGAAGCTGAAGGCAAAGAACATTAGTGACACATTTGGTTGTTAGCAAGATTAATGGCTTCTACTGTATTGGAAATGCTAATGTATAGGTCCTAGGTGGAATTGACAGGTGGATAACTTTACCTCTGAAAAGAAGCTTATCTCTTGCTGCTTCTCCTGATGGAGTATTCAGACATTCAAAAGAAACACAAATGCAATACAGAAGTACATATCGCTTTGAGTGAAAGGGAATTACTTTTCCATTTTACAGGAAAAACTGAGCCATGGAAACGCTTGCACACAATTTTCTACTTCAAATGAACAGTAATAAGAGTAAGATAATTATTTTCCCTGACTTATTTGTGTATGCTTTCCCCTTCTATTCCTTGAATATTTTAGATTGTTAGAATTCCAACTATAAGCATTTTCTGAATAAGAATTTTGATGGATTTTCCAGTTTACATGATCTTTCCATTCCCCAACAGCCTTGAGCATTATATGGGAATAGTCAGCTGTAGCACGTAATATGCAGAGAAAAAACTTATCCACATTATATTTTCAGATTAAACAGTTTTTTCAGCTCTCATAACTGTGTTCGCATAGAATTCAGACTTTTCTCATTCATAAGCTGCCATAGCCGTGGAAGTTTTTGGTGCTTTTGATTAGAACAAAAGTGCAGTCCAGTATTATTTTAGCTCTTTGGATTTCCCAAGACATGTGGCTTTTGGAAGTGGCAGTGATAGTGCTTTGGTCTGCTGTAAATGTGAGCGATTTCCATTCCCAAATAGAGCATAAAACAAAAGAGCGCTGAAATCTTAATCAGTGACTCTTTCCCCTGTGACAACAGCTGTATTCCTTCAACTCCTCTCCTTCCGTAGGAATCTCCCTGGGATGCCAGGATGCCCTGCCGGTCATACAGAAACTACAGACACAGTGTCTGTTGCATTAAGAGGCAAATAATATCTCAGTGGTGGCTTTGATTGGCACTTGGAAATAGCCAGCTATTTTTGGACTTGTAGTGAAATGAACCCAGTAGCAATTTCTTCTTTAGGCATATGAGAGCGCCTATGTGTCTGTTACTGTGCTCATAAAGAAAGACTTGTTGGTTTAAATAGGAATGGATTTTTTGTTTTCTTTTTACTGTGACACCTACCTTATTTTTATGCATGTTACTCTTATTTACTCGTTACTCTTCTCTTCAAGCGTTTGAGGGCACAGTATGGGAGAAGACTTTAAAACAGCCAGCCAAGCCCCAAACCTAAACTGTGTCATATTTACACTGCAGAAATGTAGACCTAGGCTGAAATGTAGATTCTCGCCTGAATGCAACTCTATGCTGGTGGCTCTGTTTGCCATACTGGGTTTGGCAAGCTGGCTTTTCACAATTATCTCTTCATAAGGCTGATCAGGAAGATTTTTAGCCATGAACTTCAGCACTGAAGCCTGGGATAGGGCTCTGGATCTCTTATGTGTGTGAAGCCATACATGTATGAGAAAAACAGCTTGGTGATGAGGGGAAACGTTCTGTAGTATAACATTAAGTAATTTACAAATAACCTGATTTTGTATTGAGTGTAAGTTAGCTAGTTTTGTGGTGAAGGAAGGTTAGGAGATAGGATTAGAGGTGCGTTTGTCTCAAGGACTCATTAAATTATCTTATAAATCTTTTCTACAGAAAATGGTCAGTATGGTTTTCGGTAAGATGTCAGGGTGATACTCCTGTAGAACTCTTGATGCATCTGAACAGCATGCATGGGTCGGGCTTAAACAAACTTGAGCCTAACATCAGAGACGGGCAAAAGTCAGGATGTGCAGATGGTGGAAATGGAAACATTTCTGCAAGGGAGAGATTGTGAATTAGGGGTCACCCCTGTGAGACAGCTGATTCGGGAACACAATAGCTGTGACCTGTATTGACTTCAGCTCTGTGATGTTGCTGGTGGCTCCTAGCTGTTGGATGTGAGGCTCCCTCAGGAAAGTACTTAAAGCCTGGAGGTCTAAACTGCCTAGCCAGTGTTTCTTTATTGACGTTTCTCACCACGCAAAAACCACCCCACTTCTGTGAAGTCCCATCTAACACAAGAGTGAAGGTGTCAGAGTCAGTGTTCAGATGATGCTGGATCCAAATCAAAAAGTTATGACTCGTTCTGCCTGAGTTCAGGATATTAAAATGGACTGATACTTTACTAATGGAGTCGCCTCCCAAGGAACGTTGGAGTTCTAACTAGCATTTAATAACTGTTTCCCTTTTTCTCAGGACGCTTAGGTGCATGGTAGAAGTTGGATTTAAGAGAACTTGCTATTATTTGTGCTGAAAAAACAACCTGACACTGCATGGAAGAAGAAAGGTTTTGCTTCTGAAGGAAGAGTTTAAGAGAGAGGCAGAGATTAGTACAGACAAAGGAGAAAAAACTATGTGCAGACAAATACAGGGTGAAACTAAAACCACATGGTTTTAGAGAGTGAGAAGTACAACAGCGGGTCATTGACAAGAAAGCCCTAACCTAGACATGCAGGTAATTGAAGGCAGACAAGAGGATGGTTTAAAGCACAGTTTTATTAGGTTAATAGTCCAGGCATATTTCTGATAGGTCCAGCATGGTGTTACAGAGCTCTTACCACATAATTCGTAACTCGGGGTAGGCCTTCTTGAGCTTACCCACAGGATTTAGCTTGTAACCCGAGCAAAAGCCGGAACATAAAGATTATGCCCCAAAATAGCACAGAACCTGATTTTGTTGCTTGACCGAGGTTATGCTTCACACTGCAGACACAGTGGAAAGTACAGGTAGTGGGAAAAACAGAGTAGCAAGTGAGGAAACCTCAGGTAATGGTGTTTGTACTTCACCTTTGTATGTATGTGCTTTAAACAATCTGATACAAGGAAAAACACAAGGTCAGACGAAGTTATGCATAAGCAGTGGTAGGCTGCTTGGGCAAAGTATTTGTGAGTGGGTGATTAAAGATGTGGCTTGTGGATTCCAGTGCTTTATTAATAACTTAAAAAGGATAACTAGGATATAAATCAAGGTCAAGAGACAGACATAATCCACTGACATGTATGGTTTCTCTTTGAGGCCCTGTGAATTTCTCATTTCCTTTAGCAAGAAGTGCACAGGAGTCTAATATGTCTTGAATAAAAAAATCCTGCCAAACAAAACCAAAAAACAAACAAAACCCAAACTCTACTTCTCCCCAGTTTCCTTTTACTCATTTTGAATATATCTGAATTCTTTCAGTCCTCCTCCTCATTCTTGCCTCGGAAGAGACAGTGCATGTTAACTTACTGGTTACCATGTCCCTGCCGTTTTGTGAGGTTTGTTGTGCCATGCTGTGATCACCCCAGGGCTGTGCCTTTTTCAAGTTGCTGAGTTTTAGCTTAATTGTCTTCTCTGCAGAAGCAAGAATATCCAGCAAAAATTGTTTAAAGGCAGTAAAAAACAACTGCAATGTGCTTTTGCTTGCAAATAGCGGTGAACTTATTTGGGTTTTGCTGGTTAAGGGGTTCCAATGGCCTGAGCCAAATATTTGGCTGCATGAGTGGAGGCAAATGTTTACAGGTCAGTCACTTTGTCGTCAATAGCAACTGCAAAAGAAGATCCACCATGATGGTAGGGACTTTTCATTCCATGAGCCAAGAATAACATGTGGGGTTTTGCCCAGTACATTTCTCCAGACAACTTTGACACAGTTTGTGCTGCTTTGATGTTATCTGTTCACAGCCATGGCTCAGTGTTCCCATGTGAAGTACATTGCTATAGTGTGGATTGCATGTAGGTAGTTGTCCTGGTGTGCTGGGCATTTGTCTGAAGCAGTTGTTGTGCAAAGACTTTATTTAGGTTGTTACTTAAATTGTGATTCCTAGAGAGACCACTGTTCAACAAAATCTGAAGAACTTAAAATTACATAATCATTTAGGTTTGAAAAGACCTTTAAGGTGGTTGAATCTAACCATTGACCCATCACTGGAGCTTAAGCTCCACATCTGCAAGACTTTTCAGCATAACCAGGGATGGCAATTCAACCCCCTCCCTGGGCAGCCTGTCCTGATGCCTGATCACCCTTTCCATAAAGAATTTTCCCTAATGGCTATCCTAAATTTCTGCTGGAAGTTTATGTTAAACTTGAGCCTATATGACTGTGAGATGGGTTGGTCTTGCAAATGTTAGTCATTCCGTGCTTCCTTAGGTTGAGTGGAATTAATAGGGACAGATCTGGAAGAACAGGGTGCCTGCAAGTGGAAGTAAATTATTGGTAGATGAAATGGTGTGATTTTTGTGTCTCGATTTGGAAGATGTATGGGCATGTTAAACACAGAGTTCCAAGTCTAGAAAATGCCAAATGTTTCTTTGCTAATCACTGGTTTGAGAACTTCTGTTTCATAGAGAAATTAAATGTCTCTTAAAAAGGCGTTTCTGGGTGCCTGCCTGCCTCTGTGATATGCTTATTTTTCTTCTGTGGGGTGAAGGAGTAACATTTAGCAAGTCCCAGTTTCATTCTGGTTTCTCTTCAGACTGAACTGCTGCAGATAAACCTGGTTAAATGTCAGTGAGCTGCTGCACTATTGGCAAAGGGGTTTAGGTGTTCAATTGCCACTCTTTACAAACTCTAAATTCCTAGTTCATTACTCACAATCTCAGAATCATAGTGTTTAAAATTCAAAAGACTCAGTGTTGTGGTTTAACTGCAGCTGACAATTTGGGGCCATTCAGCCACTTGTCCACTCCTAGTGGTATGGGGTTGAGAACTGAAAAACAAAACGTCGAGAGGTTGTGGATACTCCATCCCTGGAGATGTCCAAGGCCAGGCTAAATGAAGCTTTGAGCCACCTGATGTAGTCAAGAGGCATCCCTGCTCATGATTTCAGAGATCCCTTCCAACCTAAGCCATTCAATGAAAACTTGGGGTTTGAGACAGACAGTTTAGGACAGAAGAGGAAGATTAGTCATAGTGCAACAGTAAAAATAACAGTAAAATAATTAAAATATACAAAACAATTGCCCACAACTTGCTGACTGATACTCAGTCAGCTCCTGAGCAGCAGTGTCCTGCAGCTAACTCCCCCAATCTTATATACTAGCCATGACATCATGTAGTGTGGAATACCCCTTTGACTGGTTTGGGTCAGCTCTCCTGGCAGTGTCCCCTCACAGCTCCTTGCCCTGCCAGCAGAAGCTGGAGGTACACAATGTGAGAAGCTGAAAAATCCTAGACAAATGTGGCTTAGCAACAGCTAGGGGTGTTATCAACAGGATTCTCCTCCTAAATCTATAACACAGCACTGTACCAGCTGCTAGGAAGAAGACCAACTTGATTCCAGCCTGTGCCAGGACACTTACAAACTTGGTTTTGGGGAGAATGGCAAATATTTCATGGAAAAAAAGACGAGTAGTAGGCATTCTGGGTGACTTTCAGTTATGATTTAATTGTTGGAAATTCTTTCAATTATAAACATATGAAAGATTAATTTTTAGAGAGAGCTCCTTGTTAATTTTGTGCTTTGTGTGCAAAAAGCAGCTTTCCTGGAAACTTTGAAGCTAACATTACATATGGCAATTCTGTGAAAAACTGTTGCCACTCAGCTCAATCTTCTGCAGCACTGCTTTGAAGTGATTGATTGGGCCACATTTGTCCCCACTAAAAAACTTGCAGAGGCCATTAAATGAGAAATATGGCCCCTAGTTTTCTGTAGGTTTGCTGAGGAGCTGTGCCATATGGGGGTCTGTGCTACCAGAGCAGTTTTAAACAGCATCTGAGCCAGAGTATGGAAAATAAAAACTCTTACCGTTGGCAGCAGTGACCGTTTGGGTGTCATCGATGTGCACCACTCTCCTGGCTGTAAATTTGAAAAGAATTCACTGTATTCCCTCTTTATTGGTACCCTGAAACTTTCTAAATCCTTTCATATCCCTTTGATCTGCAATAGAATAAGCCTGACCTAAGTAGCAGCTGTTTGTCTCTAAAATAAAAACATTTTTGCTGTAGAAAGAAAATGATTCCTCGTTCTCTTGTAAGACCTCCTTTTAGGCTGCTTGGGCTTACCTGCTTCTTACAGGTATGTGTACAGATGATATACTGGAAGAGAGAGCAGATGGATGTATATCAGCTCTGCTAAAACAATGGTGCGGAGGATCCTCTGGTATGAAATGCAAATATGGTCCTGGAAATGTGGAAACATATTAGTGCCATGGTCGAGCTGATGTTGTGATGTGTTAGGTCGTAGGCTGAGCTTGATGAGCTCAGACGTCTTTTCCAGCCATAGTTATTCTGTGATTAATAATAAAACACCCAAAATTAATTGGTCCTAGGTATGAGATCCAGTGCAGCAAATCCTACAGCACACTGCAGTGCTGCACTGAGTGTAGCTACAGTACTTGTCAGTTAGTCTTTGGCGATTTGGCCCCGCTCCACCCCAATATGCTATTTGATTGTTTGTGAATGGATCCAGTGTTTGTACCTGCACAAATCTGCTGCTTGGGCTTTTCAAAGTATTCATGGTTGGGTTTTTTTGCATGCAACAGGGCTTCCTGACATCTGCTTCAAATCAGACTTTTTTCTTATAATATTCATGTATGCCCTCTTGTCCTGTCATGTGTATTAGACTGAAAGTAATTCTCGAATAGACATCCATATCATGTAGGATTTTGTGTACTTTTATAAACGCCATCTGGATTTGATACCGCTGTAAGAAGCAGGATGCTTTGTTTCTTGACATAGTTCTGTATCAGAAGCACTGTCAAGGAAGGGGTCCGTGGGCCTTTCTTCCTTTCAAACCTGAGATAGTGCTGTCTCTGTCTGCAGCTTTACTTCAGAGGCTTTTTAAAAGTCGCCCCCCAAAAAATTCCTCAACCACAAAAGGCTTCAATAGATTTAACTAGCTCAGGAAGGGGGTTCAGTCCTGTTGCTGCAGACTCTATAAATGAGAGTCTGCAGAGCTGTAACGGGCCCTTTGCCAGCGCAACAAATTAACGTTATTTAACATTTCTGAAACTTTTAATTAAGCTTGTTTTAGGCTTGCAGGCAAACTGGAGCTTATATTCCCATCCCCTGTTTAAGAACGTTCTTGGCCTCTAGATGAGTTTTCCTAAGCGGTCCCAGCTCTAATAATGTCATCCTAACGAGCTGTGCAAAATGTGGTGGGTTTTGTTCTCGAGGCTTCATGCTCAACAATTTTGCTTTCAGTCCACGTGGGTCTGCACCCCATGATTTTTATTTGGAGTTTCAGGTTCAGTGGGGAAAGAAAAAAAGAAAAAGCAGCACTTCACAGGGCTTTACATCAATTCTATAAACTGGCCCGTATTCTTGCTAAAGATGTGTGAATCTTAGTTAACCTTTTATGAAAAATTTTGTATTTGTAAAGAAATTCAAAAGGGGCACGTTGGGTAGTTTATGACTTCATTGTGAACATGTTTTACAGCTGTAATCCTTCCTTCTGGATGTTATGGCTGTTGCTCTTGCTATACAGTTAAGGTAACAAAATGGTTCCTCTTATAAAGCCCTCTTTGCAGATGGCTTGTGAAACGTTCAGCTTTGCAGATGAATCGTTCTGTAGTTTGAATTGTGGCCGAATAGACTTTTTTTTTCTTGGAAGGCTTGAGAAAAATCAGTTCAATCGCTTGCGTTTTCCTCACTCTTGTAGGAGTCCAATGTTTAAAGCAACTAAGGTTGGAAAGGTAGTTTTACAGAGAAGTGTTTGACTCTCCAAAGCAGTGCCTGTGTATGATTTAGAGGGGGCCGTTTCTGCTTAAGTTATAAGGCAAATTCAGGCAAACCTGGAAAATGCACCTGTGGAGAGAGGCTGAAAAGAACAGCTCCAAGTCTTTCTGGATATTTTCCTAATCTCTAACAAAGCCGTGATTTGGTGAAGGAGATGCTCCTTGTGTTACATCCTTCAGCAAAGTAGTCTGTTAATTAAAGTACAGGGAGCAATAAGCATGGGGAGATTTTTGGGTTTATTTTCTTGGTCAGAAGACGAAGGACTGTCAAAGCTGAGGTTTTTCAAATGTTCTTGAGGCAAAGTATATTCCAGCTGGAAATGTTTCAATCAAAGGAAGAGTTACATATGGAGAAAAACAGATGAGATCCCTCCTCCTCCTGCCCCATTCTGGGCATTGATTTTTAGTGTATAGAGACCCAATTCCAACTGGTTTTCTAAAGAGCACCTCATTGTTACAGTAAGTGCAGTAGCTCCAACAGAAGCAACTGAAGTTTTGTTTCAGTGAGGTGAATCGCTTGAAGATGATCAGCTTGCTTGTAGAAAAGAGGCGGTGGTCTGCATCACAAACCATTTTGAGGAGTGGCTTGAGTCCCAGGCCATGTATGGATGTGCCTGGAAAAGTCAGAAAGGTTTGCTCATTCTTTGTATAATGTGGGGATATGTTTTCACCAGCTGTAACTTTAGTCTTACTGACATCATTCATTGTGTAATCTTTGGCACTTCTCTGCCATTCACAGCTTGGACCCTGTCAACATGAGTGGCAGCAGGTACAGTTAACTCAGCAGGAGGAAGCTATTTTTTCGGAGGATGGGAAGTGCTTAGTCTGAATCTATAGCCGTACAGTATCATAAAATCATCAAGGTTGGAGAAGACCTTCAAATATCTTTTCTGAACTTCAGTATTACCCCTAAAGAATATGCTGTGAGGGGTATGTGTATTTGAGAGAAACTCCATATCCCTGATGATTGACATGCCTTTGAGTGTCTGCTTTTTTGTACAGCTGTTCTTGTTTAATCTGTGCCCATCCCATTGAGATGATACTCTCTACAGTATCACAGTAATGATGAGGCTGGAAAAGACCTTAAAGATCATCCAGTCCAACCTAAAACCAACCAAGATAACCTAACATCTAACATCAGTAGTTACAGTCAAGGGGTGAACCACTGTGGGTACCACTATACTAATAGGCTCAAACATGTCCACGGAGCACCTCCTGGTTTCTAGTGAATTGTGCTGAAGTTTGGGTTCTTTTTTCCCCGTTATTGTTTGTCCTGCCAGCTGAGACACCTTCTGCACAAGTCATGATGCTCCCAGGTACTTTGCTCTGTTTTCCTACAGACATCTGCAGAAAGGCTGTACATAAAACTGACTTTCAGGCAAAACCAATGACTTGCTACTTCTGGAAAGCATACCTTAGCATTGTAGGGTTCTTGGAACCTAGAAACAGCATTGGTGGTGGGGAGTGTATTTTGTACTTCTAGACTATGCTTTCCTTTGTTCTGTTGTGGTTCTCTGGACTGTGTCCTTCAGAGTATATCAAACAGTTTGCTGAATAACCTAGCAGCAGCTCTTACTCAAAAAATTAGAACCAGTTTGATATCCTAAAAATGACATGGGAAATATTCTGGTACTCTTCTGCCAGGAAAAGTGAGCTACGTGTTGTGCTGAAGCCTTTGAATTCTAGCTTGTAATTTATGGTCTGCAAATAGGACTGCAAGATACCAAAGCATGCAACTGGGACAAAGTACTTTGATAGGAAGGATGGTCTTTTGATGAAGCTTTCTTGGTATAGTTTTTGGAAGCAATGCTAGTGTTAAACAGAAAGTCATTCAAGTTTTGCTAGCACAATTTATGTGAGAGTACATCAAGAAGCTGGTGAAACCTGTAGTGTTTTCTGCTGGCTGAGTTGATGCCAGTCTGATCGATGTTCTGGATGCTGTGCATGAAACAGTGTGACTCCAGGTTGGCTGATTCACACATGTGCAAGCATTGCTCTTTATTAAAGCATAACCAAGGTACTCTCTTCACTGTGTACTTTCCAGTCTGTAATTAGCACAAGGACTAGTGTGTGGGAACACCACTTAGTTATTTTTTCAAACATCTCCGCAGCAACCACGATGATCTGAAACATTTTCAGGAAATTTTGCAAGAATGCCTCTTATGAAGAGGTGAGGAAGCAGCTTCTGGTTCTTGTGCTATAAAATCCCAAGCCATTAGTATTTACAGCATTCTGTGATGAACTTACTAGCAACAGAAGGGTTTAGTATTAACTGAGTTTCACTGGAGCAGTTACTCTGCTGTGCTGATGGTAGGATGTATTGTATGTGTCTCCATGTAATGGATGGGATAAATGGCTTCGGCTTGGCCCACAAATGTAAACCATCCTAATTCGAGAGCAGCCCTGTAAAGCAGGAATGCACACCTCATTTTAGGTCACAGCGTTCGTGAGGAATGTGGCCAAGACACCTGTAGAAAATTAAAGCCTCTGCTCCTCTTGTACACAACATTTTCAAGAAGTAATTACCTTCAGTGTGAAACATAATACAGCTCCCATTAGGTGGAACACATGGAGTGAAAATTGAATAGACATCGTGTCGGGAGTGCTCCTGAGATTTAATAGGGCTGTCGAAAGCAGTAATAGGAGTGTTTCCTTCACCTTTGTGTTCAACTATTCCTCTCTTCTTTTGCAGTTATGATGAGGCTGTTGCCATTCGGCTCGGCACACACAAACCTCTTGCATGTCACTGTCTTATGCCAACGGGTTTGTTTCTGCTGAGCTGGCTGCTGCCTTTTAGAGGCTCCCACTTTTGTCCTCAGCCTGCCTGACTCCTTTGCTCTTGGTTCCCGGTCGCTGTGCCAAGGGCTGGCACGGAAGTCCCTGATTTTCTGTGGGCTGCAAGGATGAGAGTGACAAAGTAGAGCTGCTGGGTTCAGCATCTCACTTTGTTAAGCTTCTTTTATCCTTCAGGGAACTTCCTCTGTGAAGATAGAGCTGAAAGTTAAGCTTTCATGCTTTCTTCTTGCAGATGAGCCGCAAATATCCAGTTTCCTCTCCTATTGTTTGACTTTCTGTTTATGTATCTCTGCTACAGAAATAGAGCAAATGGTCTTTGTGTTCAGGTTTTCTGCTCCCTTTACCTACTGAATGATAAGGTATCTGGTTCAGAGCTTGCTCTGTTTCCTGGATTCCTGAGAACCTGGGAGATCCCTGCCAGCTGGTTAAATTGTTTGCCTGTGTGTCTGCAGTACCTACTTACTACTGGTTTTGTTTCAATTACATCTGCCGGTTGTCTGGTAAGCAAGGTGTGGGATGTGCTGGCAGTCTGTGGTACTTACAGTGCCTTGTACTGGGGAGGCAGATGGTGCCTTGGCTAATGTCACACTATAATGTTGCACTTGCACTGCAGCCTTCTGGGCCATTGGCTCTTCTCCAGAGCAGTCTGGTGTCCTTGCTTAGACTTGTGCTTGGTTTGAACATTAAACCTATTTAAACACGGACTGAAATCTCTAGTTTGCAGCAGTGACCGTAAGTTTGACTGAAATGTTTCATGTTGCAGCGAACTAGCTTAGGCTGCTTTATCCAGTGATTTGCAGACGTTTTCAGCAGCCCTTTTGTTGGGTTAATCACCAGTTTGCAGCCTGCCAAATGCAGTTTGAATTATCCCCAGGCCTCTTCAGGAGGGATACTACAATTTCAGGTGTCAAAAGAGTAACTCAGGTTCTGTCCCTCAAGCCAAGCAATAAGTTTCTGTGGTAGTGGCATGTGTTGATTGTTGAAAGGAGGCGAGTGAAATTAGTCTCTCTAAGCCTTTGGCTAATCTAAATAGGAGTAGAACCACACTGTACCTGCTTTTTGGTTTTTTCCTTTCCTCTCTTCCATGCAACATACATAGGGATAGTGAGTTCTCACTGGTAACCCCCATTCTCTGCCAATTGTGAAGGTATAGGTAGTGTGTGTGTTGTGACATGCACGAAAGCTCTAGGACAAATCGATTTCCAGTTAGAACAAAGAGGGTTTTAATGTATAAATTCAATAAAAGATACCCTTGCACTGTTACGTTTCTCTCTGTTGTTCTTCCTTCAAAACTTCTGAGCTGCTTTGATACATATCTTGCTTTTTCTTATGGACTGGTTCCATGTGACATTAGAGAGACTCGGACACTTAATACAGTCATAATTCAGCATTTCCTTTTAAATAGGATCAAAAGAGCTGCGAGCCTGTGTTGTCTATATTTTCCGGAATGGGAAACTTTCCTTACACTGCTTTAATTGTCAGCTTTTCCTGTCCTCTCCTTGCCCTTACTTAATTTCAATATAACGGTGCTCATATTTAATTTAGATGGCAAAGTTGCTTGTGTAGTTGCCAGTGTTCTTGTCAGGCACTTGGAGTACTCTAAATGTGATATGTATCAATTAATTTCAGAGCACGGCTTGATTCTTTAGTATAGATTTGGGCTCAGATGTTCTCCAGGGTCCAGGAGGTTTTGGGAAGGATCAAGTCATACAGTTTTGAGCTTCTGGATGCTTTTCTATCCAACTATATATTCTCTTGTTAATGGCTTTTTGTCTCAAAGTGGCCAAATAGTAATTGAGCTGCCCTTCTAGTCTGGTCTGACCCCACAGAAGATTATTGGTGGTGTTTTTTGCCTCCTAGATGTTATTCTAAGGTTTTAAAGCAATTAGGCTTGAAATTTTAACATGGCACTTACTTGCAGTTGTGAGAATACTCTTCAGCTTTTTGTCTCCTGGACTGACATTTGCTGTAAAGTTAAAGTAAAGAAAATAGGGTTTAGATGTGGTGCATGCTCTCACTGTTGTACTCATTTGTAAATGTCATGTCTGAAAGGCTGTCATCTAGGTACGTTCAAAGTTCCCTGTGCTAAGGCTGGATTTTTATATAAGTTAAAGACCTGAATTCACAAACATATTTAAAAGTATGGAATTTTTCCTGTGCTTTAAGTATGATTGTTTTTATCACATTGTACAGTGTGACACTCTTTGTCACCCATAGCATTGACAATATACTGATTAGTACCTAAAGAATCAAAATGAAAACTGCCCTCCAAGACGGGCTCTTACGACTCTCTTGACCTTCAGCAGCCCAGCAGCATCTTATTCTCATGGACCATTGAGAATACTGAGGCTCTTCATTGTTTATGTTATAGTTTCTGTGTCTGGTAGGCAGTGTCCCAAGTTTGCTGAAGGTAGCTGAACTACGTTACTCTTATTCTGTGTTCTCCAGAAAAATAAAATCACTTCAGTTGTGGTTTTGGGGCAGTGCTCACTATATGAATCATTACAGGATAGCTCAGATGGTGTTGCAGTGTCTGCATTTCCCTCCTTGGAAGCAGCCTTTTAGTAGCTTCCCATGAGCATCCAACTCACAGCAAAACATGAGACTCACCTGATTTATGTGGTTGTAGGTTGGGCATTGCTGGAGGTGGCTGCCCTATCGGCAGTACCTCCACAACTTTTCTTTCACCTTTCATTATTTCTGCTTCATAAACTCTAAAGATACTGCTGTAGTATCTAGAGGCTCTTACCCGGGGTTTAGAAAGATGGTCATACAACCAATAATGAACTATAAACCAAACAGCCTTGACAAGAAGTAAATGCTGGCTAGGACAGCTTTTGCTCTCTGGATCGCATACAGGTGCTATCCTAATGGAAACCCCAAAAGTGAGGAGAGACTGAAGAATCATTTCAGAATCTGATGTAAGAACCAAATGTCTCCAGCTCAGTGTTACTTCAGGAGCTGGAAAGTTAAAAGTAATCCCAATAGCCAAATTAGTGGGCAAACAAAACGCTGGTCCAAGGTGCATAATAAAATTAATGGTTTTGCATAGTTCTGCAGTTTTCCATGTGTACTTGCAAGAATGTTGTGACTCTGATTTGTTTTCCTGCATCCAGACAGATACATGTCATTTAGCTTTTCAGTGAGGTGCCTTTCCAGCAGAGGAGCAGAAAGCAGTTTGGATAAATAGAATTTTCAGGGATACAGTGTGTAAACCATTACCGTGTAAGATGTCTTAATTGCTTTTACAGGATGGACGACAACCGAAGTGTTTTGGCCAAGGACTGATTTGCATTTTATGACTGAGTTCTTTCCAAGGCTGCCTTGGTCATTTGTCCTGGCATTGAGAAAATGTGACTCCAAATAGTGTCACAATGTCAATGACCAATGCTAGAATGTGTGGAAGGAGCTGAAGATGATGCCTTCTGACCTGTTTTATTTGTGGTGTGGTAGCCTTCTGGTACTTGCACACTTGCTGCTCTTCTTGTGGCTGTTTCGAACAGTTTTCAGAGTATGCTGTATAGGTGTGGTGTCTATACAGATGTGTGTGCCATCAGTTGGAAAACAGAGATGTCTCACAGGAAGACCCATTAGCTTTTCCTTCTGTATTCCATCTCTAGTTACTGTTTGTTTTGAATGGCCCTGTTGTTTTTACCCAAGTGGTGTCCTGGTTGCTCTCATGGTGCATTCTTTCAAATAAAGGGGTAGGGAGAGACCTTCTAGACATCTGTTTTAAATAAAAGTTGCTTTAATTTCCATGTATGCCATCTTCTATCCATCATCTATGCTAATCCTCAAATAGTCAACATGTGCAGGATTTCATAAGCTGTCTCATAGGCACATCTTTAGCTTATATTTTCAACTAGTTCATAAACATATTTGCTTTAACATATTCTTAACTTGCTCCTCGTGGATTGTAAATCCAGAATCAAGAGCACAATGTCCTTCAAGTGTCATTTCAATGTGTTCAACATCTTTTAATAAAATACAAGTTAAACAAGACCAGCTGGCAGTTCACAGGAGATGTTTGGACATTCTTTCTACTTAGATTAACAGGACTAAATCTTAAATGCATTTGTAATTATGTAAAGCCACACGAACTCCAAGCTGTCATTCAGACGGTTTCACAAGAAAAGCAGTTCCATCTCAAGATACGAGTGTCACTGTCTGGTCTTGCTGTTCCTATAGCCATGCTGAATAGTTGATAGCAGCTGGGGAGGTAAAAGGTTGGGTAGTGTTCTGCAGTAAGCGATGCATAGCACTGTCTTTTTCAGAACATTTCTGAATGGATCGGTTGCCTAATTCTAGGTAAAGGACATTTTTGAACTCGAAAATGGCAAAAAGATCCGAGACGTGGTTGTGTGTTCTTCTGTAGGAAGAAAGAACCTTTTGAAATAAATGGCTTGGCTTTTTTTTAACTTACTGGAGAGAGAGATGGTACTGTTTGTGGGACACAGATGATAATGCATGGTCCAAGTTACAACACAACACTCTGGTTGCCCAGGAGAGGACAAATTCACCCACACACATGGCATGTAGGGACAACTGCTTTGGATGAGTTCAAGAAGTGATCTGAGTACTGGCATTTGCCTGGTCTGAATATGTGCTGATGGCTGGGGAAGGGCACATGTGGGTGGAAGGTGGCATGTAGAGTAAAAATCATGAACTGCTGTATTTTTGTTACACTGAACCAAACAATTTCACCATCTTTTGCAATATTATTAATGTAAAAGAAGATGCTTTGGCATTTTTTTCTGACCTAGCCCTAGTCTGTTGCCTCTGAAAAGGTCACGTACAATGTACAAAATCACTCCTTTGAGGCTCATTTGGAGTAAATCAAGAAAAAAGCAGGAATTCAGAAGAGCTTTGGTCAGGGAGCGTTACTTCCCACTCAGAATGCTAAACTGGTCTGGAAAGGCTCTTCTCTTAACTCCTGAAATGCAAAGATAAGTATTTTGCCTGTATCGCTTCTGATAAAGATGTGTAACTGCAATGTTGGGAGTACCTAATCTGAAAGGTGAGAATATAGCCTGGAGTTTACCCTGGGAGCAGAGCGGACTTGCTAGCCCAGCAGGCTGAGCTCCCAGGGGTTTATAGAAATGCAAATGACATGCCATATAACAAAATGAGAAGAAAAAGAAGTGCTAAGCTGCTGAAGAGGCTCAGCATGCTAATGACAGGCTTCATTAGAGTATCCTGGTAAGGACAATTGCTGCGACTATGAGCAGAATAGATATAATGACTCTTCATTCTCAGCAGAGTGAGTGCTTAGTGTTTGACAGTTATTTAGTGCTGTTTATTTCAGAGTCTGTGTTGGACAGACTCGATAGAATGAAATCTTTCTAAAGAGAGTGATTTTGAATGATAGAGGCACACAAACGTCTGGGTTTTTTTTTTTATTCCTTTTTAACTCTACATCCGCAGTGATATTTAACGTGCAGATTTTTTTGGAAGGAGATCAATTTCGGAAAGCAAGAAAGGAAAGACGTAAGATCCCCACACAGAGTAAATGTGAAACTCCCCATGTACCATACCTAAAATAATACCTTGTGTCATGAGGGCTGTTTGATTTACTGTGTGGGTTGCTACAGCTTTCTGTCTCCTTTGGAGTACTCAGATGAAAGGAAGTGTTGAATTTAGCGACTTATAAATAACATCAAAAGGATATAAACCCTTCCTTCAGCCCCCCAAGGTTTGATTTCATGGTATCTTTGTTACTACTCATTCGATTGCATTTGTTAAACAGCTTATTTTTTAAATTAGATCTTGTGCTTCGAGTGGGTCTTGCATGTGGGTGTGAGCGTACGTATAGAATCATTTAATACCTATTGTTTAGATAGTCCTGTTAATGAAGACTGCAGTATTCCAAGCACAGGAAGGCATCAACCGCATTCCAGGTGCAGCCTTGTCTAACAGAACAGCATCAGCACAAATGTGTTTATGCCTCTGAAACAAGTGTGATGTCTTTCAGATGTGCAAGATAAAATTAAGTGTTCAACTACTTGCAAGCAATAGTAACTGTATTCCCCCTCTGTTGAAAAATGAAGGTGCTTTGGGCTTTCTACCATACTCTACCATACCTTAGAGATGTACACAAATCTACTGTACAGAAGTGTGGAATCAGAAGATCTGTAACTCCTTCTAGAAACATAATAAACAGTAGGAGCAGTGCAGTATGGAAGGGCTGACTGGAGAGCTGTTCTTCTGGAAGAAACCTGTGTATACTGGTTGGTAGTAGTTGCTGTACACAGCCTGGAATTACATTGCCTCCCTCCTTTTTGGGGGAAAAAACAAACCAATGTATCAATCAAATAGATGGGTTCCAGAGTGCTTGCTTTCACCTCCTGTGCTTCAGGAACATCTTTGGATGGTGCTAAATGTATCGAATAACGGACATGAAAAATTTAAACTCACTTGGATTGGTTTTAAGAGAAACTTTTTAAAGGTCTCTATTTCCTTTGTTGCCTTTGACAGTTGCTCACATGTCTTTTATTTGCCTTGCTCTACAGATTTGGGATGAATGATACTAAAGGTATGAAATAACTTGTGTTCTGATATTGCAAACTAGCTTGAGTACAGGGACTATTGAGTGGGAAGTGGTGTCACAATCACTATTAAAGAACACAAAGAACTGAGAAAAGCTGTGTGATGGTATTATATCTGTTGCCTGGCAAGAACTGCCAGAGGGAGTTGTTGCAGCAAGTGTAAAATACTGGTCCTGTGCAGGGGTACTAAAAGAAATCATGTCCTTTGCATTGAAAGGCCACAGCAGATGAAATATGAATAACCACAGGGAGAGGAAATCACAGACATATGGAGGCTGGCAAAGCCCTCTTTGCTCATCCAACCCAGCCCATGACCTGACATCACCACAATCAGCTAGACTGGGGCACTAAGGGCCACAGCCAGTCTGTCCTTCAACACCTCTGTGGATGGTAACTCCACCACTGCCCTGGGTAGTCCATTCCAGGGTCTGAGCACCCTTTCCCTGAGGAAAGGCTTCCTAACATTCAACCTAACCCTCCCCTGGCACAGCTTCAGGTGCTGCCCTCTTGTCCTATCACTAGTTGTTTGTATAAACTATGAAAGTCTTTACCATCTTTTCTTTAACTTCTGATTTATAAAAGTTATTTCTGCTTTTGTGTGTCTACCCTCAAAAATAATTAACCCACCCATATCTGCAGTTCTACGGTTATTTCTGCCATACTGTACTTGGACAAGGACAGTCGGGTAAATGAAGAGATTATCCATGTATCTGGATCTGTGTTAGGCTTTCTTTTTTTTTGAACTCCCAGGTCAGCCATTCAGCACACCTTTTACAGTAAAGGTAAAATAACATCTTGAATATCAAATAAACTTAAGTTTTTATACCTATAAATTACATCTTCATCTAATGCAGTGGTCATTAAGGAGTTGATATGAGTCACATGGTTACTGCTAAATAGTCCATTAAACTTGGAGACAAGGGGATTGACCTTGAGGTACTTGGGAGAAGCAAGGCAATTTTACTACTAAACAGTTGTGTTTAGCAAAAGTCATTTATTGTAGTTACCGGAACTATTTGACATGATTATCATACAAGCTGAAAAAGTTTGTCAGTCTAAGGGGGTAGTTTTGCTTATTATGGGGACTATAACTGTATACTCCAGGAAGACTAGGAACCCCTCTGCTTTAATTGTCTCATTAAAGAGCAGGGGCTTATGAAGAGCTGAATATGTCTGTCAGTCCATATAATCTCTATATAAAATTGTGAGCCTCGCTGACAGGAAAATGACCCGCTGTTTCCAGTCTCCAAGCCCTTTCTGCAGCCTGTTTGTTGCTCTCTGTAGGGAGACTTAAATTTTGTGGAACTATTTATGATGAAGACATTGAAAACATTTAATTTGCACTGCTGATTTCTCACAGTTTTTGTTCAGATGATAAAGCTGTGCAAAGGATTGGGCTAAAATAAAGGTTGGTGAGGGACGTGGTACCTAGACCCTCTGTGTGCCAGACTGCTATTCATTCCTCTTTATGGCTCCTGCTTTGACAAGTGAAATGTTGCTGCTTTTCCTTTCCAGACTGTATCCCAAATGTTCCAAATGAGATGAAGCCAACTCATGGAAAAACATGCAGGCAGTGACAGCCAGTTTTTGTGTTGATCCCCACCCCACCTAATCCCCCATGGCTGACAGGCCAGTTAAAAGTGTAGGTCAGCACTGGTTTTGGATAACAATAGGCTTGGAGGAGAAAAAAGAGGGCTTGGTGACACATGTGGCCTTCCAGAATGGAAGGGGCTCAGAGCTTTGAAGACATTAATGTGGGTGCACATGTGTGTGTGGAAGAAAAAGAAAGAAGGAGGGAACATCTGGCTGCTCATGTATTTTTTCATTGTCACTTTTATGCCCCAACATGAGAGAGCTATTCTATAAAGATGTTTTTACTGTACACTTGATAAAGTCCCGTGAAAATGTAGGTTTTTGTACAAAAAATATTCTGCATTTCTGAAATGCTTTATGGTTGATTGCTGCATCGTAACTTTCGTGTTTTCATAACCCTGTGATCAGTCTCTGCCCCTGCGTTACACCATATGGTACCACTTCCTTTCTTGTTTATTTTATATCAGATTTTTTTTTCACGTCAACTGGGAAAGGAGGGCCTTGCTGCCAGCAGCTTTGAGTCTGCCAGACCTGGAAAATGAAAAAGTCTTCTGCCTCCCTAGTGCTTGGAGAAGACAGGTTGTCCAAAAGGTATAAGGGAATAATCTGCTTATTTCGCGTGTGAAATATTTCCCCATGTGAAATATTCTGAACTTGGCCTATAGATTTCTGTTGGCCAGACTCTGAAATGATTTTCCCTCCCCAGTTGTGTGGCAACTGGTATTTGGTATGACACTGATTGTGATGTGACTGGTGAAGTGCTGGTAGAATGACCGGAATGACTACCGCACTAATCATCTGCTGCTGCTGTTCTCTACTGTAGTTCTACAGAGCATCGCTGTGTTGCCTTTGTGTTGAAGGTATCTGCGTGATTGGTGCTGCCTGCACATCTGTGCATGCAGCTTCATGTAGAGAGCTCACTGCATTGTGAGCAATGAGCAGGCATGGCAACCTCTCTCAGAAGAGAGAAAAAGCTGGATTGTTTCTTTCCATGGGTGCCATCCTTAAGGAGCTTTCTTGTGAATCCAGATGGGTTTTTTAAATGCAGTTACTGTAATATCTACAGTTTGGCAAATAAACCCAAACCTGTTGGCAGATCAGTGTAATAGTGTTTGATAATGTTTGGATGTGGGGTGTTTTAAGTGAGGTGGTGGTGTTTGTGGTGATATTTACCTTCTTTGCTGCATCTTCAATGCTTGAGCATAAGTGGTTTTCAGAGCTTCACACTTTTATGGTGTGTGGCATTCCTCTGGCTGACTACTGAGAGGAGCAGTTTCCCTGCAGCGAAACATACTGTAGTCTTGGTGAAAAAAGTGGGAATTTATCTGAGTTTATCTTAAAAATTGTTCCGGATGATCACACATCAAGTTTAACATACTTCTAGAGCAAGTCATGCTGTACAAGTTAGCGATGGGTAACAGCTCTGTGATGATGATGATCACTTGGTTGGGAATTCTGCAGTGTAACAGAGGATATAAATGGAGTAGTCTAGTGCATAAATACTGAAGACCGTAAGGGGGAAAACAAACCCCTAAACCAGGAATAATAAAGAATCAAAATCTGCAGAGGGTTATCTAACATGCTATCAAACTTACATAGCTTAAACTTGGCAAAGATCCTATACCAGTCCCTCAGCGTGACTGTGTTACTGTCTGTTACACAGTCGTTTAGACCATGTAATGCTCCTCTAAGCCTGTGACCACCAGGTCAGGTGAAACACATTCTTGCGGCCAGCTGATGCAACGTTCCTATCTTGATGGACTGAATACTTGCCAAAGTGATTCCTGCTATGTTAAATTAGAAAGAGAGATTGCTGGTAGGCAAAACATAACTGTCACAAGCTGTGTGTCTGATGATAAATGTTCTGACAATATCAGCTATTATCCAGCAGCCTGAGCTGGCTTCTCCTGATGCTAAATGTAGAGGGCAGCGCATGAGAGCTGCAGTTGGGTTTTTTTTTCCCACGAGTAGCTTATGTCTACAAAGCTTTCTCACTTAACAGAATTAAGGGCAAAGTGCTGTTTTGATTTAGCTTTTCACACAACAATGAGTGATGAGGAATAAAAGCTGCTTTTTTTTTTCCAGAGAAAGAATGAGGGGAAGAAAAGCTTTTAAGATATTTTAAGATCTTTTTCAATATTTGATGTACTAGATCTCTAAGTTTTGTGTCATTTGTGTGTGTTCATTGTTCATTAGCTGTTATCCCTTCATTGTGTGAAGCAATTACTGATGATTAAGCTAGGAAGGAAGGAAGAGCACTTGCACTGGAACAAAGAATGTACAGTGACACTGCTTTGAAAGTGCAGAGCTCACTGCGACATCTCTGGGTTTTGATATCTATCCTGTGATTTTCTTTGAATATTCTGCATGAGCTCAAAGATTGGAGGATGTGAACGTGCTGGAAAACAAGGGATGCAAAGCATTGAAGACATTTAAAACCAGGGTAGAATATTGCATAATATTTATAGAAAACGTGTGGGAAGCTGTGTAGTTGTGTATAATAGTATATTGATGTATTTTTACAGCACCACATATAAACTGTAGGGGTGTCACTGAAACTCTGCAGACACAGGCCAGCTGAGTACTGTGCTGATGCTTTCCTGTCTTTTCTACCATTTCTAGAAAACTGCAGCTTTTACTGAACTTACCTGCTGCATTGCACAGGCTTCTCTTCTCTTGCTAATTTGTGTGGGAGTTTCAGATAGGGAAAATGTAGGATCAGTCTGATTTAAAAAAATGAAAAGGCAGAATTATTGACGAGCAAATGGCTACATTGGTGGCAGAAGCAGGTTTCAACAACGTATATGGGAACTACCTCTGTTACGTAAAACTGTGCAGGAAAGCAACCTTACAGTCCTCTCCCTTATCCACCTCGGAGGCCTTCTGATGGAAGTGTTCCCAAAGGGTGTTCTAGATAAATCCTATCAATAAAAGTTTAGGAATTAGGGTTGTGGTCTGAGGGATTTGTGAGAGGGAGGGTAAGGAAAAAACCTCTTCAGTCAGACAGAAGTAAGTATTTGATACTGTGTAAAAACAAAAGGTTGGCTTAGTGGGTGTACCGTGGACTTGAGGGAGAATGGCAACCATCTGTGAATATGAATCTGCTCTTCCCGCTGCTCCTTCTTCTCCTGAGCTGATAAATCATTTTGAGTTCAAGTGCCAGGTACATGACATAGGTTTTGGGAAGAATTAAACACTGCACTTAACAGCGTGTAAGACTGAAAGACTTTCATGACTGTCTGACAAGTGCCATCTTTAACAGTGATGTCTAAACTAGTAACGCTTTGTACCTTCCCTGCCTCTTGTGAAAACATTCCAGGCTGTGCTGCAGTAAAAGCAAGTAATTGCAGGTCACGTTATGTTCTGACAAACACTCACGGCAGACATGAGACAGATCAGTGTAAGTTTTGGCTTCCGAGGTTGAGATTGTCTCAGCTTTGGAATACTGCTTTGCAAATGAGCAGCGTCGTTTCTTTTCTTCCTTTACATTTTTTCTTGCTGTGGTCTTGTGGTCTAATATTAATACATTTTCAGAATGGAAACTCAAGGAATTAGATCATTTTTCCTCAGTCTTTATCCCTTGGGATATCTAACCTATGTTGCTTGTTTTAATTAAATTACCACATTTTCCATATGATTAAATGCTCGAATAATGAAGACTTATGGGACTCAATTTTAATGCACTGCGCATGAATATGAGCAATGAGGGGAAACATATGATTTTACTCTAAGTGAAATCTTTTAGTAGCAGACGTTTCACCTCATCTCTTTTCAGATCAAATGAAAGTTGCAGAACAGTAAAACAGTAAATTCGGTATCAGATGGAGGTGTTCAGTGGGTGGGAGCAAATACGCTCTGAAGGAAATAGGCTGATGAGAGAAAACCAGAGAACAGTGTGGAGTGTTCTGGGGATGTGCCAGGCAAACATTTTCACAGTTATGGTATAGTGTACTTTGGGGTTTGGGGCGAGGGCCACTAACCATAGAGCAAGGTATGTCTTGGAGCCTTTTTAAAGGGACTCGGTGTATTTTTTTCATTTAGAATTGCCTGGGGTTTAAATCAGGACAGGATTTGGCTTAGCCTGGATAGGTACTGGGTATCTAATCTAAAAACCACGCCAGTCTTTAAACACTGAGCGGTAAATGCAGGCAAGAAGTCAGGAACTTCAAGTGAGGGGAAAAATGCACTTAAAAGTCTATTTAGTTTTAGTTGCAGGCAGAGAAAGCTCTGCAGTTTGTTTGCTAGGTAAGCACATTCTTACTTCACTGTGTGAGGCTTGGGAGCGAGAAAGTGGTGCGTGCAATGGTGGAAGTGGCAGAGTAGCAGAGACACCCATCCTTCTGACTTGGTACCTTTGCAGAAATGTCGGGCAGAGTGCATTATACCCCACAGCTTCCTGTCCTGACCTTCAAGCTTTTAAATATCTGACTTTATTACATTTTAAAGGCTGATAACAAACCCTGAGCTGCATATGAAGAAACCAAACTGGAGAGAGTAAAGGTGCCTGTTATAGCAGCTGTAGGAACAGCGTCTGTCTCTTCTGTCTGCTAAAGCATTGGCCATTTCTGGTTTTGTTAGCTTTTTTAGTGGTCCTGGTGCTGGTTTATTTAGACTGGATGCTTTGTGCAAAGGCATTTTCCCATATAAATTTGGAAGCTACTCTCATGCAGCCAACTTAATTTAGGCCGCCTTACTCCAGCAACACTGTGGAATCTCAACCCATCTTTTTAACCATGCCTGTGTCCTACCCTAGCTGTATCCAGGTAGCTGTTTCTGGATGCCTGGCCCCCAGCATACTGAATTTTATTTTTTTCCTAAAAGACTTCCAACCCTGACCCATTCTATAACTTCTTCCCAGTGAGGGTGATGGGGCTACTCGAGGGGGCTGCCCGGGGAGGGGGTTTGTGGAGTCTCCTTTTCTGGAGATATTTGAAACCTGCCTGGACTTGGTCTGGGTGATCCTGCTGTGACAGGGGATTGGACTGGATGATCTTTTGAGGTCCCTTCTGATCCTTGATGATTCTATGATTCTATGACTGACCTCAGTTGGCACTTTCATCCCATTTCTAGTATCTCAGGGTCTTGGGCTGGTATGTTTTCCTCTTTTGTACGCACCTATCACACAATAAACCTCCCCTGTCTTCAGCCCAGAGCAAGTTTTGATAAATAACAGTGAATTGGAAATAGATGCTCAGCCTTTGAGAAATTTAATTTTAAATTTCTGTTCAAACCACGATTATTTCTCAGTACAGCCAAGCGACATCTCCACTTCAGCCACGTCTCGATGTGCTTCTCAGGTTTGGCAATCAGCCTTGTTTCTCAGCTGCAAACTCATCCTGTGATGTGCCTTTATTATCTGAAGATTGATTAGCTTACAGAGAAAGGTCTGTCTTAGAGAGGTTGTTTTTATCAAACCCACGTTGTATTTGAATTTTATCAGCTCCTTTTGTTTTATTTAACGTGCTCTTTCCTTGTTTTTTGTTTTTTTTTTAAATCTTTCATACTGAGGCAAAGCTTATGTGTCTGGAGGCTGCTTATTTCGCTCTTCTTTTCAGCTCTAAGCACAGCACTGGTTGTTTACAGATGTAATTTCACTGCTGTTCTGTAATTTTACTGGAATATTACAGCTAAACAAATCTAACTGTCTCCAGTCTTTGGAGGAGTTGAAGGCAGTGGGATGGTTAGAGGATTGAATAAAAGAGGAAGGGATAAAGAGATTGATTTTGATACTTGAGAGGTATTTTTTATAACCTGGCATTTAAAGTCTTCTCTGGTAAGAAATGAAGGAAAAGAAATCTGTGATGAACAGACAGAGCCCAAAACTGTTTAAATAACTTTCCCCCAAAAGTGCACTATATTTTTGCTCTTTCTTTACTGTGGTGGTTCTTTAGACAAAAACATGGAGCATGTTCTTCGTGGTTATATTTTAACAGCAGCTGTAGTGCTCCTGGAGTGTTACTGATGAAAGGGCTGGGCGGATTGCTCTCTATTCAGACATGGCACGTCCTGGGGGTCTTGTTTTGATTCCTGCAGAATTTTAACACCTAGCTTCAAAAAAAAGCAGCTTGATTTCTTCTTCTAGATTAATGTTTAATGTTGCATTCATATTGTATGAAATGTTCTACATCGTTATAACAAGTTATTCATTGACTACTTTTTCTACAGTGGGGGAGAAACAGTGAGTTACTCTGCTCCTCTAACACTTTCTCAGGATTAAATGCTACATAGGACTTCACTGCTGTAACGTGGTGGGGAGGGCTAGGAAGGGGCATTTTTCATCTTCTGCTCTCCACTTGCCGTTAACAGGTTTGTTGGATTAGTCACCCTCCTTCTCTTGCTCTTGTTCTCTTTCCATACAGCTCACACTTTCCTTCCCACAATCTGTCATCCTACTTTCCTACCAAACAGAAAGGACCCATTTGTTTCAAGTTTAAAAATGTTAAACAACCAGAAGTAAAGAAAGTTAACAGACAGCCAAATAGTTTTTGCTGATGATCTTTCCTGATCTTTGTCCCACTGCATAAATAAGGGAATAACTAAACTACCACCACGTTCAGAGACGAGCAAAATGCACATGTGAATGTTTATTAGCGTTCCACTTCAGAGATTTATTTCCCTACTTGTTTAAATATTTTGAGAAACATACTGCAGCATTTAAACACGAAAAGCACCCATGCCATATAGCTTTCCAATTTCTGCTCTTCTATGGATGAAATCAAAAGTATTCTGGCCTTGAAACACCAGCATTTCCAGCCTGACCTCTGGATGCCTACTAAGCAGTAGTGAAAGAATGTTGAGGAGAAAAAAGTGTGTTTCATAGTTACGTTTAATCAAGACACAGAACTGTCCTCCAGGTTTCTGCATCTCCACAGAGCTTAACAGTACTAATGTCAAAGCCAAATTTGAAACATTCCTTCAACAGATAGTCATTGTGTCAAAAGGCACAGTTAAGTAGAGTTGACAGCAAGAAAGAGCTGGTCATAGGACATAACCTGGGTCTGAGTCGTTCAAAGGTGACTCAGTTTGATTTCGGTGGAAGGATTTGCTGAAACAGATGAGTAGAGTCAGTGAAAGAGACTTACTAAAGTCTCTTCTCCTGGTTGAAGAGCTTAGGGACACAAAAGGTGCCAGCAGGTACTTTAGGGAATACCACTGATATTAAGACCTAAAAAATCTCACTGATGAAAAGCATTCCTGTACCCTCAGCAGTTACAAGTTCAGTGTCTGCCCCAAAGGAAGTTGGCATCATTATTTAGGTGTTACTCTGCTTTCTGTAGCAGGCACTGCTGTACTGTTAAGAGCTCTTCCCCCAGTGGGTTTGAAGGCAGTTTTGCTTGGAGGGACTTAAAATGTGAAGAAAGCACAGAATAATCATGTAGAAAACCAGGGTGGTCCTAACATCTGAGTTCTTCAGAGGCTCAGTAGTAGTACAGAATGTGTGTCATGGATGTAGAGACTGTTCCCGAAAGTTTTCAGTAATTTATACTGTGAGGTTATTGAAAAAGTAAACATGAAAGCAAACAGGAGTTGTTGTTATTGAAGCTAAACCTATTTCTTTTCTAAAATAAAACAAGTTGTTTTGTCCATAAATAAATTCAAATTAGAGGTAAGAACACTTGTAGCCATCACAGAAACATTTTTCTGTCAAAACTATATATTTTAGGGTAGGTCCTGTGTTCTTAGTTTGAGCTGCATGAAATTGTCTACTCTGGACCGAGTGATCCAAGTCATAGGATACTGAGGCTCTTCTGTTTGAGAATGTTTTCATATGTGTCTCTAGGATGATGTTACCAGCATGTCTGTTCCTTCTTGTGATTAATTTCTCTCTTCTCTGTTTATATTTGCATCATCACTGACTCATTGGGGGTTTCTTTTGTTGAACAGAATATTTTTCAATATATTGGCTGGAGGGGAGGCGTGGGAGTTTCTAAATGTGATGTTTGCAGGGGATTACCTCCCAAGACATGACAAAAATGTAGGTACTTGAGGAACATAGTCATCGTTAGTATGTCTTTTTCTCCAAACAGAGAGTTCGGTCTTGACCTTGCAGTGTAAATAAGCAGAAGAGTTGTAATTTGTTACTTTGGAAAAAGCTCTGTCCTACAAACATTTATCCTCAATAGTAAACTATCCCAGAGACAAAATAGTAGCGTGAATGCATAAGGTAAATTGACATTGAGCTTCTGAAATTCCCACCAGCACATTATTTTAATGGAAGTAAATGTCTGATATTCCTAAGTAATAATTTTCTTGCCTAGGTTCTGTGTAGCTGGAGTTGAGAGCTCACAGTCTGTACAGATATGGTCAATAGGTCAGATACAGTCAACAGGGTTTTAAACCATGAAAAATGCCTGTGGTGGGGAGAACTATAGACAACTATTTCAGAGTATTGGTATTCTTTCTGATGTTAGAGGAACATTACTCATCTGCTCCAGACAGAGTAGCTAATCAATTTTTCCATGGGGAAAAGAGGGAGATGGCATTTACTTAGAATAAGGTCTAGATTTAGAAGGCATCTCATATTTGACTGTCGTCTGTGTAGACCCTAATAGAGGAGAAGTCATGTGGTTGGCTATTAGCTTGAGATACTTGCCAGTTTTGAGAAAGAAATTGAATACTACCAAAACTTCCCTAGTCCCGCTTCAGATGTGGCTAATTTATTGTAAGCTGAGCTCTGTCTCTCCATTGACTTTTGTCTTAAAAGGTGTGATTTGCACTTCAGCCTTTGCTCAAATGTGACCTCATGAGGTCTGGTAATTATTTAATCTTCCTTTTCTTTCATGTTTTTGATAGGTTTGTGCTTCGTTTTTATTTTGTTTATAATGCTAATAGAGAGAAAGAAGCATGGTGATAGTCCTTAACACTGGCTTTCCAGGGAGCTCTGCAAAGTAAATCCAGGAGCAGTAAACTGGAGCAGCTCTCATTTGACCAGTCAGCTTTGACAGGTGATGCTGTTCACCATCTGCCTTGTTTAAACTTCTTTTCCCTAGTGCCTTAGCACCAGCCATTACCTTAAACCAAATCACATACGCTTCACTCTGCAAAGTCATGCTCAGCTTTGCTTGTCTAAATGAAGAGGCTTCTTCGTACTCACTTGACATTAGAAGCAGGCACCAGCTTTTTAAATATTCAGGGCAAAACCAGTTGAACTATTTTTAGTTTAACTAAATAGGATGGGAAGACTGAAACTCTTGAAGGGGAAGAAGTTTAAGTTAGTGCTGTGGAGCCTGAAGCAAATAAAAGACGTCAAGTTATGATTCTTGTGTATGTAGTTCAGTGCTTGGGAATAATTGTGTTCAGGTATTGTCCACATCTAGATCAATCTATTTAATAAGGAGTAAAGAGCAGGAGATAAATGCAGTGTTTGGGACACAACTGATGAACTCCCAGTAGAAGGCTTTTGAAATAGTCTCTTGGTGTGTTAGAAGTGTTGAAAGTTTTCACTTGTATTCAATCCCTCTGGTGTATTTTTCCCAAACCTTTCTGTTTGTTGTAGCAAAAAGGGCAGAGTGCTGGCTGGGTTTCCCAAGTGTAGGCAACTTGTGGTTCAGAGCTGTTTCTGCCACGGCAGTTCTCTGAGAAGAAAACACTTCAGTCAGACAGTAAGATGCGGTTTGATACATACCTTGCTCTGGAAGTCTGTCATCTCACCTTGACTGGGAGTTTTGCATGTTCTTGGAGTTTCTATCCTTGTCCAAGCAGCTGGGGAATGGGTGTTCAGGGATGAGGGCGGAGTAAATCTGGTTTATGGTTTAAGTCACACTTTTGCTATGCATGTTGTTGATGTGAATTTATTAAGTTATTCAGAGGAGCCGTACTGAAATCCTAAGTGATTTTGGCATCAACTCCTTCTTAAAAATCGTACCCTTTGTGCCCATGCTTGCCTACTGTTGTTTCTCCTCTAAGCAGACAGAAACCTCAAGGATGCTCACGGTATAACTGATTCTAAAATGAATGAATCATGGAGGCACGGACAGAACAGTGGTGCTGCTTCCCTCTGAAAAACACTGCCGGAAAGCTCCCTTTCAAAGTGGAAGAGAGCCAGAGAGGAAAATGTCGCTGAGTGAGTGTAAAGCGCTCTCTGTATAAATATCCACACACCAGATTTTGGCATGAACTTGGACAAGAAGAAAACAACTGAAATCAGAGGAATATTGCAAGAGGAAAGGTGTGAATGCATGAGACAGTGCTTGAAAACTATGACCCTCTGTCCACCTTCCCATTGCCAACCCAGGACAGCAGAGAGCCTCTTAGGAATAGCTGAGAACATGAATAGCAAAATAGCAGCTTTGTGCAAGAGAAAGACAGGCTTGAGAGGTTTTTGCTCTTTAAATCTACAAATCATGTGGGAATGTGCTGTTCAGCAGCTGATAGGGTAGGACCTAGAGGTACAATCTCTCAGCATCCCATTCTAGGTGACTTGGTTTACCACTGAAACAGCATTGGGTGGTAACTGTGGGAATCCATTCTGGAAAGCACCATTGGAAAGCTCTACCACAGCGAAACTTGTATCTTAGGGAGGAAACAAACCAGAAGGCCAAAGCTCTCCAAAAGATCAGTGAAGTTTTTAATGATTGGGGGTGGGGGAGCTGTTATGTGGGGCTCTCATCTAATTCTTAATGTTTTTGTTGTTGCTGCTGGCGAGTGGATCAGTAGTAGTTAAAGGACTATTTTAATAACCCCATAATCTTAATGGGGTTGTTAATTTAAAATGTGTTCTTGAATTGTGTGGGTTTAATGGTTTTTAGGAACTGGGGCTTGGAAGCCTGTTCCCATGCTGAGATGAAGAATGCCAGATATAAATTGCACCAGTTAAATGTGCAGTGTTTAAGTGAGGGAGTTCCTGACAATCTAGACATTACTTTTGAGAAGTACATTAGGCTTGTTTCAGTGTTTGTAAGAAGTTCTTTTCCTTCTGAGAGCCCTTCCTCAGGCTGACACTCTGAAATCACATGAACACCTGGCTGTAGTGTGGAGTCAAGGAATCAACTTTGTGGCTAAGTCGATGCCATCTGCTCGGAAAGGCTTCAGCATGTCACCTGGAGATTTTCCCTGCCCCAAAGCACTGCTTTTTGATTCAAGTAGCAAAATCTGTATTTTTAACTCCCCGTGTACTTCTCACAGCAGCTTCCATTAGCTACACGTGTTAGGCATTGCGTGTCCGTGAAGTGGATTTAATTATGCATTCATTTACTTCATTTGAATCTTAGCTCTTTTGTATTGGCAATTTGAGAGAACAGTGTTATTGTGGAAATGATGCCCTAAAACTACTCTCAATGTCTGTTGTGCTGTACCTCATCGCTTGCCTCACAGAGGCACAATAACGTGCTATTGGCAAATGCTGTGTTGATGCACCCTCTTCTGTTACTGCTTTTGGGCAGCTGGAAGTGGCACCAGATATAGTGCTCATTCCTGAGTGCTGAAACCCTCACAATGACAGAGTCCTAGGCCTGGCTAGCTGAGATTTCTGGGATGTCAGGCTTTTCATCTTTCAGGATGCTGTGGCACTTGAAATAGGGACTCTCACATAGAAAACAAAAGAATAGGAGTTGTGGAGATGTCTTTGTCATGGTTCCCCTCCTTCAGATTGTCTTTAGGTTGTCACCTTCTCCTTTTCTGAGCAAGGCGTATAGAATTAAGAAGTCATTACTGCTTTTTCCACATTAGCTTTGCATCAGCATACTGTCTTTTGTTTTTATGGGTGATGTCAGGATGATGAAGCGTCAACGTCTTTTAATGCTCGTTTCACTTTGAAACTGCCTGATAGAAATGTTTGCAGGGTTGGATTTTCATTTAACTTGCTGACATAGGAAAAGTTTGATGATACAGTTTTAGGAAAAGAATAGAAACCACATTTTTCTATGGCTTGTCAAGATTTGCATTCATTTTGCTTAAAGCTGCTGATTTTAGAGGACGATAGGCAGACACAGTTTGCTTTCCTTGTAGGAAGATCAAACCTTGGACCTCTCTAAACAGGGACGACTAAATTCTTCCAGAAAAACAAAGAATCTCTATTGAAGTAAAACTGTTCACCTTTCTGTGAGTTTGGCTTGTCAGTTGTTCACCCTTGTGTGTGCACCTGGTCTCTGAATCAAAGAACAGCTCCCTTGTATTTGTTGCAGGCTGTGATACTAATTACAGGCTGATTCTCTTGACACTGACACTTGCTATGTATTGGGTACACCTGTACCTATTGTAGTTCCATCAAGAAAGGAAATGGGGTAACTGTTACCACTGGGAATAGGGAAGGAAAATCAGAGAGGAGCCTCTCATGGGTTTTGGTGATTTCCATGGTATTTTCCAACTGAAACTTGTTTGAAAATAGCAAATAGAGTAAATATATGGGGATCAACAGTGGATGTTGCTATGAAACTGCTGTAGGTGCTTCACAGAAGAAAACTAGACTGTATGCTAACTCAGCCGGTTGTTTGGTGCTTCATTTTCTCTCCTCTTTGTTCCTGCTCCTCGATGCCACTCTGTCCTACAGCTGGAAGGAGGGCTGTGCTGCTCCCTTTTTCCATAACAAGCATCCCCCTCCCATGTGCCACAGAACTCCACAGAATGCTGGCTTTTTTCCTTCACCTTGAATTCAAGTAATGGGAAATCCAATTTGTGTGATCTTCAGTTTTACTGTATACAAGAGCTATGCATAAAGCATGTGGAGAAAAGCAGTAATGTAATATCTGACAATGTTGACATTGTTTTCGTGTCTCTTCCAGGGTGGCACTTGAACAAATTTCCTGGGAGAGCTTAGAGACTCTTATTTTTAATGTTTTTTCCTGTGAGGAATTGGTATGGATGACAGAGCTATCAGAAAATGTCACACTGGGGTAATATTTTCTATGTCGTTCTCATCCAACCGCAGAAAAGATGTCAGAGGTGAGGTGCTGCAGTACAAGTACTCATGCATGCACTTGATATTTCTATTACTCAGTTGGGAAGGATGATCTCTTGGTCACTGGATCCCTCCATCAGGTGATTCATTTCTGGAACTGTTTCATACCTGGCTGTGTCTGCCTGTTGATCTGGTTCTGCTTCCATAGCTGTAGCATCTCCACTCAGCATGTTGGCTGAAGCACCAAACATGATGAGGAGAAAACCGGAAGCTTTTACCTATTAGTCACTTCTGCTTCTTCCAAGCTGTGAGATGAACTACTTATAGTAGGTCTGTTTTCTCCTTAACTTTGGTGTTGAGACTGTCTTTTTGTGAGTGGCTTGACTTAGCTAAGTTGATGGATTACAAAGCTATGATGAAACTTTTGGTGGAAGTGTCTGTTAGCAACTGTTGCTGGGAGCAACAAAGAGTATTTCTGCTGCCAGTGAAATGCAAGTCCAAACCCATTCCTAAGAGTGGACTTAATGTTGTCTTCTTTAGTTGTGTGTTTGCAGTTCTAGGTTCAGGCATAGTTGAGAAGCTTTGATCCAGAGCTACAACCAGGCTTTTGATTGCCAGTGTGTGTAGGAAGCGTGAAGTCACAAACGCCATGCTCGAGGCTGCTGTTCAGCAGACCATGGAGGCATAGCTATTAAGTCATTCTGTGTGAGAAACAGAGCTATGAACATGATGAGGGGTTCCAAAGCGTAGTCTGTTTGCCTCTTGAAGTGTCTGTTGTGGTCCAACATGAATGTTTTTTAACAGTGAGTTTACTTAGCAGGACAGCTGATCTTTGGAGGAGCAAGGAGAACATCTCTCCTTGGGTAGGAATGTGTGTGCAGGGAGTATGTGACAGCCATCAAGCCATTGGAGCTGAGACATCCTTGCAGCCAAGTCACATGGACTGTGCTGCCAGCCCTTAATTATGAGGTACTTCAAAAAATGTTCGAAGGCATGAAAAAGGAGATGTCATCTCCTGTGCTCACAAGCCCTGGAGAGAAAAGAAAAACCAGTTGGAAATCTTTCTGTCTCCGCAGCACCTGTACGTGGGCTGGGCTGTGCTTGGTCAGAGGAGAACTTCTGAAAAGCCTGCAGCTCAGCGGTGTCTGGGCCATGCAGGTGCAGTGGTGGGAAGGGCAAGGAGTGGGATGTTGCACAATGCCCCAGTGACTTTTCCAGCTATTCTAAAGCAGCACATCGAATCTCCAGGCTGCTCAGTCTAAGATGATCTCCAAGTAGTGGCTGGATACTGAACTGGAACAATGAGATAACAGAGAATGAAATGGATGATGGAAAATATGACTGGAAAATACTGGTTAGACCATCTAATTCATCAGCCTTTCAAAGCAGAATTGTTCTCAAATGTATTTTCTGGTGCGTTGTCCAGTTTTATTTTAAATAAGCTATTAAAATGTTTAAACTGAATATTGTTCTTCAGTTTGGAGTGAGTGCATGCTGCATGATCTCTGTGACACTGCTGCAGGATTTAGATTTCTTGCCATGCTATTAATAAATCTAGACAAAGACCAGATGCGAGCAAGCTGTAGCTGAACTCCAGCATCTGTGAAAGCTGGGCTAACCTCTGTAGCAGTGCAACATATGGCTGCTGCATTAGCACTGCCACTTTTTTTTTCCTTTTTGCTAAAGTGAAGCAATTTATTGAAAGCATGAGGGGAAAAAAAACCTTAGGAACAGAAATAAAGCAGGACCTTTGATATGAAGCTGTCCCCTTTGACAGTTCTGCCGTTCAGTATAAATGATGGGAATATACATCCACCCTACTGTTAGCATTTTACGGGCTACCCTTGTCACTTGCTTCTCTTGGTGTCTCCTTTTTCATTCTTTTCACTGTTTGAGTCATAGAAGAATTTTAGGATGAACACGTCTAACCTTACGTGACTGTAGATCTGAAGTGTTAGCAAATACGAGGTCACATACAGATGGGTACCATCTGATGAAGGAAATGATGTGTCACACTCTGATTATTTGTATTTAAAAAAAAAGGGAAACTTGTAGTGGCGGTGGTCTGTAACCTTATGTGCTTCGTACTGGAAAAGTGATCCAACAGTGGTTTTCACAGTGGAAACTGGTAATGCGCTATAACGACCGCAAGGCCAGCCATGGTGATGCAGAAGGCAGCAATTAATGACTATTTCATTTGCATGAATGACCAGACATAATGCAAACACGTGCAAAACACCTTTAACCCTTTCGAAGGGGCTCCGTTTGTCCTGAGAAGAGCCAAGTACCAGCAGTCTCTGATACCTCTTAACCAATTGTGCTTCTCCTCCACGAGTGATTTTGACAAATCTCTGGAGCAAAATCGGAGAAGACTAGTTTTCTAATATTTTCAGACTCTTTTCTCATGAGTATTTGTTTTCAGTGCGCTTACAGGTCTGTGTTGTACAGCAAGCCCTGTTTCCCTGGCTGCGTCAGTGCAAAGCACTCAGAAGGTACCTTAATCAGGTAATTAAAGATTTTCCCTGCTGTGAGTGCAGGGAACCCTGCAGGGAGAACAGCAAGGTGTGGGTAATGCTAAAAGCTGTGATGGGCCCAAGTGTAGTTGAAACCGGGCCAGAACATGGTAGGACTGGGCCATTGCCATGGTACAGTGGCCTCAGAGGGCTGTTGGGCAGCCAGCCCAGTGTGGAGTTTTCCTCAATTTGTGTAGGTCCAGCAGCTTAGAAGGAGGAAAAGACAGGAGTGCTAACAAGAGCTGAAAGTGTTGCAAATGAGGTTTGGGGTTTTTTTCTCATCACATCTCTATCTTGATGCCACCATATATCCAGATGCAGTTCAGCTCATAAACTTCAAATCATCTTTCTTTATAAACAAATGGAAGAGATTAGCATAGATTTAAAACAAACATCTAAACCATAATTGTGGATGTTGGCTTCCTTTTGAGAAAAACTTGGGACAGTAAAGGTTTCCAATTAATCATCCTGGTTTTGATGGGAAGCTGCACGAATCTCGTTAGTTCTGACTAAATTATGTTGACTTCTTGGCTTCCTTTAGAAAATTGTTGGTTGAAAGCCTCTTGAAATGCCCATTAGCAATGTTGTGGGATATTTATATTGCTCTAATTCAGAGGCTGACACATTGAACAACCTGCTTTCTGATCAGTTTAACAAACAATAGTTGCTGTGATATCATTTGTACTCAAAGAGTCCTAGGCGGTGCTTTCATTCTCTGTGGGGCTTAGATCTGCTGCATAGTGGGATGAATCGAATGCACCTATAATAGATTAGAAAATACAGTGCTGAAACTCTTTCATGGCAACTGCTCTGCTGAAACAAAATGGTGCAAAGTATTTCCATTTCAAGTAGATTTTCCAAAGGAGAATGCAGTAACATGGTGTCTTTCATCTTGTTTTCCCTTCTACATTAGTTTTGTATTTAGAATTAATGAGCTGTAATTTATGCCAAGTGTATAAGCAATGGAGGGTAACATGACCAGTTCACTTTACTCTTTGACAGTTTCTCTAATTGGATATATTTTCAAAGGTAAAATGTGTCATTTGAATACTGAAGTGTGGGAGTTTTGGGTTGGTTGGTTTGTTTTGGTGTACTTATTTTGTTTTGCAGTAGGTGCTTACTTTATCCTTCTTGTTAATATAGTAATGGCAGTAAATGACTTGGGTGTTTTCTGAAACCCAGTATTAGCACGTTTCATATAGTTTGGGACTGTAGCTCTTACTCTGACCGTTTGCTTACTGATGAATCCCCTGATAGCTTAAGTACAATCACATCCTATCCTGATCCAGGAGAAAAACCCAGACAAATAAAGGACCACAAGCCACATGTGGCCTTGGTAAGCAAAGGCATGAAGAACAAGTTCAAAGTTGGGAATATGGAGAGGCCAGATGTATGATGTATCCTGCTAACTCATGTCTGAAGGGGTGCTGTTTCTGCTGGTGGCCAGGTGATTATAGCTTAAAAGCTGTGGTACTGAGTGCTGTACCACATCCTTTTGGAGATTCTATGATTCAGGTAATTTATTTGTATGGATTTATAGACTGCTTTCATTCTGGTTTCATTAATTTAGGTTCCAGTTAGGCAAAGGGCTTCAGCTATCTCTGAGAGCTTAAATAAGAGCGTCTGTAGAGCAAGAATTTCTCTCGGCGCTCTGCAAAAAGTGCTTAGTAAGTCACTTCGTGTAGCCTGTTTTAAGGAGTTTGTATTGGATTGATCAGATTACTTTCTCGAGTCTCAGAGCCACCAGTCCAAAGAATTTTGTCTATAGTATTTGAAAGAAATGTGTGTATTAATTGGGGTTTCCTCTGCATCACCTGGTGAGTTACTGTGTTGTGTTAGGTAGAATGAACATAGTACGAAGTGGCAGTGATGTTATTTGGCATGTCAACAAATAGAGAGTGATAGGCGAAGGCTATTGAACTCAGTTGCTGTGACGATGATTAAGAGAGCTGAGGGTTGCAGTTGGCTGTTGGTATGCTTACAATAGCAGGAGAAGAGAGACCAGGCTTGGTAACAGTAAGAGCCAGTATAATATAGAGCCCTCTTTGCTCAGCAGTGTAGTTTTGTGCTACTATTTCACAAGCCAATAACTCCTCCTCACAGAGGAACTACAGAGAGCAGAAGAGCCGTGACAGTACTAGTTGGTAGGTAGTGACATGGTGCTTTTGCCCACCTACAAGGGACTTTAGAGATGTGCATGTCTGATGCTTTGGCAAATGACTTACCCCCTCTCAACTGGATTAACAAAGAAGGTGGGGGGTAGAGACAGCACTGAAACACCTGGGAATCCAGCATCTGATCAAAGCTCCTCTGTGAGCACGTAAAATTAGTTTTTCTTGGCTGCAAGAGCAGAGAGTTAAGCATGTGAAATGGTATTTTTCAAGTCTTTTCCATTCCCTTCTGATGTCATCTTTAAACCTGGTAATTCATCCTTAACCAGTGAGGCAACATTATTCATGAGAGGAATTTATTTGGAGAAGGTTTTCTTGTGGCATTTCCTTCCTGCTCATGTTTCCCGGTGCAGAGAGTACTGCTCTCTCTCGGAGCCTGCAGACAGCTGATGGCTGGGATATGCCAGCTGTGGGGATGAGAGCTATGCCATGAGAGCTTGGTTCTAGAGTGCCCGACTTCCTGGGGGCTTTTAATTCATGGGAGGACAGCCAGTTGAGTGCGTTGGTGTTCCACAAAAGGGATAACATCACAGAATAGTGGCTGTTGAAGAATGACAATAAGAAATGAAGTAGTCCCTGCATGCCTGGGGAGAAAAAAATGTTCAGAAGGTATTTTTCTCAAAGTACAGGAGAAAAATGTTGTTGCTTATGGTTTTAGCACATCCTTTTCCCTTCTGAGACTTAGGGATCCACTGTGCTGTGTGCAGCTCTGGCAGTTTTCAGTGCTACAACTGTCCTTTCACTGATGTGATTTAACAAATCAGGATTTAATTCAGGCCGACTGACAGGGTTCCCCCATCCTAAATCCCAAAGCTTATTGCAAGCACATTCCTTTAGGTTTAGTTTGATACTGGGATACTGGGTACCAGTGAACACACTAGCTACGTTTGTGTGTCCTAATGACGGGGTATTTAAACAACGCAGCATAACGTAACTAGATAGGTAACTTTTAGAATTAATTACAGAATTGTCTGTGTGTCCCAACTTTCAAAGTATTAGTCCCTGGATTTAACATAACAGTGTGTCTGGACCTTGCCTATAGCTGTCACCTGGCTAAGTTGCAGTAATCGTCACACCGTTTACTATTACATTTCTCTGAAGTGAGAATATGAAATCTGCTAGTTAGTGGTTTCCAAATTGAAATTCTTCTGTGATGTAGCTTGACTTAAATGTGTTTTCCCATTTTCTGTCCTCTATGAACAATGTCTAAGAAGTATTTTTGATGTCTTTCATGCTGAAGCGTCATTCTGGATGCCTACACTGGCTTTATCGCCCATGTGCTAGCTTTAGGCTAAACTCTCAATCCTGTAGCACACAGCTAAAAGAAGGGAAGAGCTTGTTTCTGTGTGTAAGCGTGTGCAGCAGCAGAGATTTATGGTTGTTGTCTGCATTCGTGTAACCCTTAGGAAATCCAATCAATTACAGGAATTCATCTTTATCATAAGGGGAATTCTCTTCTCCCTCAACATTTGTCTATCCCCGCAGACACTCTCTTCAATTTAACCTTGCATTTTGTAATAGAGGAGTTAATCTCCCTTTCTTCACCACCTTGTCCATCACTTTGCTCTTCCAGCACTGCAAACTATGTCTTCTGCTCCAGCAACGTTAACCCTTGGTATCTTGCCAAGTGTTTAGAGTGAGCTGGACTGCTGAAGCACTGACATGAGCTTTTTCTGAGTAGCGATGCAGTTTACCCAGGGAGTCCAGGGTCTGTCCCAGGGTGCTGTACTTCACGTCAGACCGGCTACCTGACATTTCATGATACATTGCAATGCCTCAAGTAGGAATTTGGAAAAAACACCTTGGACTTCTTGTGTGGGGAGAGAGAGACTCAGTGACAGGTCTCTGGCAGGAAGAGCATCTTCTTTGCCAGAATACTTAAAAAAGAGTGGGTGGCTGGTATGAATGGCACTGAGGTTGTAAGTTTGTTTTTCATCTAGATATTATACTTTTATGGATTGCTGGTTAGCACATTTTGAATGTGGAACAGCCCTTAGTTTTATGAACTGGTAGGACATAAGGACAGCAGGCGTATATTAGTGTTAAATTATAGATTCTGTTTTTCTTTTTATGCTATGCACTTACAGTTAGTTAGAAAAACACATTTTTATTTAATTTCCTGTAAAATTTCCTAATTAAAAAAAAGGCCTTTTTGAGATCCTACGAGTGCCTAGATAACTCGCTCATGCAGCTTTTTCCACATGTGCCTGGTGCTCAAGTATTCTAACATTTGCATAGTTTATGCACTTCATTACATTAGAACATATATTAGAAAAATGTAGGGGTCTTTCTCATCTTGGCCACCTGGCTGGCAGATGAGATTTTTCTGTGTTTTCATCTGTTTTCAGTAGTGTACCCAGCCCTCAGTATGATTGCTGTTCAAGATGTGATTCATAAATAAATAAAAAGCCCCCAACCAATCCTTATAGTTGCGCTAAGAATAGTAATACCGAGGCAAGGGAATTCTCTGTCCAATCCCTTGACCTCTGCGCATATGACAAAGAGGAGAACGTTTCCAGCCAGACCACCCAGACCTAGAGTCAGTAGTCAGTGCAGTATGCTTCGTTTGCTTTCCTGTTGAGTACACAGTCGTGTGCCTTTAGGGCAGCAGAGTAGTCCTAGGAAAAAAATGGTGACCCATCATCTTAGGGAGCAGAGAATACTGCTTGGAAATGAGATATCAAGCATTTCAAACCAAGGAGGTCATGCTAGCTGCTTTCAGCACAGCAGTGGTTATTCTGTCGGGACATGTATTTCATGCATGGCAGTTGTGCTGCTTTTGGTCAGAGGTGAGGATTGCAGGACTCTGATACTACAGTATCTCAGTCTGGAAAAAGCCTTTGCATTCACTAGGTTTTCTTTTACTGTTTCAGTAATTTTGCTGTGGCAACGTCCCCAAATCTCTCTTACACTTCAGAAAACATGATATCTGTCATAAACAAGAGCTTTCTCGACCAGAGTTTCTGTTAGTGGGGGAAAAATCACAATCGTAGCATAGAATGTTCTAGAGACACAAGTTTGCCAGGCATTGTAATAATTCATCGTCATTTGACTTCTAACTATGTTTTCTAGACAGTTTTAGAAAGAAATATGGTATTTTTAAGTTTGGAAGTATTTTATACTTCTTTCTGGCTGCCCTTGCTGTGGGTAGCACAGTGGGTTCCATTAGTGGAGGTAAATACTCTGCCAGCCTTGGAACTCAAGTAATATTGATGAGCTGTTGTAGTAGGGAGTTGCACTTCCCGAACAGCCTAGAGCTGTAGGTGGTTGCCTGCACTAAAGGACAACACTCTTGTCCAGAATCCTTGCCCTGTTTTCATACATGGATATACACTTATAAGTGAAAGCTTATGCTTTCTAGTATCTGGAAGAATTGTTTTGCTCACATTTGGTCCCGTGCAGCACCACGAGGCAGTTAGGTGTGTACGTGTACATGACCTGCTCCGCAGCAATCTCTATCTGAGCTGTTGGGGAAGTGTCTGTGCATACTCAGAATAGGTCACAGGGGTTTAAATGCTGGCAGTTTCAATTGCTTTCAGGTCTAGTCTGAAAGCAGTAACCTTGAGAAGGAATTAAAAACCTGAACTATCTCAGAAGGTGATTGGGAGAAAACTGAACTTTATAGGAACTTACAGCCATCTGCTTTCTTCCTAATATAATTCAAAGTGCCGGTTATGCTGTGTGAATTAGAACAAAGATCACTTCTAATATGCGTTCAACTAATCTCACTCTACTGTGTGACTTTTGTACTAAAGCCAATGTATTTCACATGCCTTCATGTTTTGAAAATACCTGTGAAATTCCTTCAGCGAGCAAGTTCTCGTTTGGCAGTTGGTGTCCCTGTGCGTATGGACCGCTCCACAGCAGGAGATGGTTTGCATAAATCTGAACACTTCCATTAACCACATTTTAAGCCGTGGGTTTGGGGTAGGTTTTTTTTTGCCCCTTTTTTTGATAGTATTGCCTGCCAGGGCACTGACAGACACCACTTTGTTCACATCGTATCAGCTAACTGTTCAATGAGAAAGTAGTTCAAACACCAATAATTATTCTGAGTGAGGATTGCCAATACTGTAATTGCCTTGGATTTGAGCTACAGCAGTAGGGAGCCGCGGAAAAGGGTTCTTTGTTCGCTGCAGTCACACAACTGTTTTTATTTCTTGATTGGATAAGCTGCACTGCAAATTGCAATTTGATAGTCACAGCTATTTATAATCAAATTCTCTTTTAGTTAACTTACAATGGCAACAAATTGACATGGCTCTTTATTTATGGAAGATAAATATGAAAACATGAGCCATTCTAATGAAAATGTTTCTCGCTGAAACAAGTATTTCCCATCGATACTTCAGCCAGTGTTCACTGAAGGTCTCTGATTGCTTTATAATTAGATTGCATCATGGGGATTGTAGGCCACTTATAAAGTCATTACAGAATCACAGACTGTTAGGGATTGAGAGGGACCTCAAATGGTCACCCAGTCCAATCCCCCTGCCAGAGCAGCATCCCCTAGATCCAGTCACAGGAATAGGCCAGGCAGGTTGAAACGTCTCCAGAGAAGGAGACTCCACAACCCTCTGGGCAGCCTGTTCCAGTGTTCTGTCATCATCCCTGGGAAGGATTTTTTTCTCAGAGCATGACCTTTGTGTGACAACCAGAAGTTGCTGTGAATTTCTGTCAGTGCTCATATTGGGGTGAAGATGTGGAGGGTTTTGATTTGCTTTGCTGAAGCTTTGGGAGATCTTTGATAATAAGAAGTGTATTATTTTGAAACTGGTTTTCTCGCAAGCCTGCAGACAAGAACTGTGTTGTTCTAAGCATCTGACTGCCTCGAGGCTTCCCTTAGTTGGTGTCTGAGAATGTGAACCCATTTCTTCTTAAATTAATGGCACAGCTAGTAAGTAGAAGAATGGGTCATACTATATTTTGAGTCCGTGATGACTTACACAACCATCTGTGATGTGTTCGTCTATGTGCATCAGACCCAATGAATATATACGAGTAGGTTTGGTGTCCTCCCGAGCTTCTCTTAGCAATGTTCTGTAATTGGCGCGAATGGCTGATGTTGCACAAGAACTGCGGGCTAACTAAGAATCAGCAGTAAACGAGAGGCTTAGAATATGCTTTTGGGTTCACATTTGAATGCACACCACGTGAGTTACAAGACCTAGCTCTGGAATAGTTTTCCCTTGGAGGCTGAAAGCATGCAACGGACAGGAGAGCAGTCGTGGCCTGTAAAGGTGCTGGGATGAAAGACGTGGAGCATTTCAAGGGGGGAAAAATGCATAGGGTGGGGGAAATGTTACGTTTTTTCCCCAAATTATTGAAAACATTAGGTTTTTTCTTTTGTGACTGTTCTGTCAGCAATTGGAATTTTTATACATTGTGCTAATCCTACCTTTATATAAAAGTCATAAATCTTATAAATGAACGTGTCAGGCGGTTACCAGAACTCTTCAGTCTGTTTCTTTTTATGGAGTGATCTGACACGTTTTGCAAACAGCAGGCCTAGGTGCTCTGCATGAGTCCCAAACTGGATTTTTAGCGATCAGCGCGCAGGAATGGACTCTGGCACTGCTTCCAACCAGGCGAGAAAATCTGGTTTAACTTAAAGTCAATAATGCTGGAGAAAAAGATATGAATTATTGACCTTTTGACATCGCATTTTAAAGTTCAGCATAATGGGCCTGTGGCCTATGAATGTTTTATTGGTACTTCCATTAGTTCTCTAATAATCTTGATATTTCCAATTACATTACATTTTCTGGAGCACAGAAGGCTTTTTATCTCCCTAGTTTTTCCAGCACCCAGGTACATTTAACTCTACCAGTTAATTTTGTTGCTTATGTTTCTTATTATATATAAGAGAGACGACTCTGAGCTTTTAGGTGATGTCTAAAAATGTGTGTATATACAAGTGTTTACCACTCTCCCCACACCTCCATTGTTTATGCTGTGGAGAATATACAATAGTGTAACTGCCAGCAACTAAAACCTCTAATAGAGGGAAGAAACCTGTAAGGAGGTAAAAGAAAGGGCCAGTCCGGGTCTGTCCTAAAAGCAGCGGCATTTATGGGCAGTTCAGAATAACCAATATACATCCCGGGATGTATTTTTATAAAGATGTTTGCGTTAGAGCAAATTGCTTGGATATTTTTAATGCAGACTTTTGTGTTTTACACATTTCTGATAACTTTTGCTGACATCCAGCAAGTTCTGAAGTCCTTAAATTCCCTTGAGGTTTTCTAGTGCAGAGACCAAAAAAAAAATTGCTAAATGCTTCCAGTGTTCCAGCCCCGAAGCAACATTCTGCAACCAGATGATCCATATAAACTTGCTTCCCATAAGACAGCAGTCTAGTGCTGTAGGGAAAAAGAAAAGCTGGTTTTAATATCAGATGTTTTTAACCCAAGCATCTGTTTTGAAATGTTCTTAATTCAGAAAATGTCATGTTAAAGAAAGTGCAAAGTACTTTAAAATCATTAGGAATGAATAAGGCAATTTGGAGGAATGACAAACCACCAGGTTTTTTTGAACCTAAAGAATGCACTTGCGAGAGCAGCAAGCGCTGGAAGAGCCATTACTGGGTACCTGTGGTATCGGCAGTATCAGTGGTGGATTTCTAACCCAGGAAGCTGAGATGTTGCAGTAGCCCATTGCCGTCTCCGTCGCAACTGAATACCCTGAGCCAGTTTCACATGTGTCCCTTTTCTGGAAGCTGTGTTACACCGGCAGTGGCTTTTCAGTTGTCCTCCAGGAGCTCCTTACTCTTTGTCTGCATCTTCTGCAATTTTAGGAAGCTTGTTTTCTCTGGAATAAAATCAACAAGGGAGGATGTGGTGTAGGTGTGAATCTGTCCTTAATTAACTGATTTACACAACTAATGTTTTGAACTGTGATGATAAGTAAAGGGACTTAAAGTTTACTGATAGCACCTATGTTTGCAGGATTGCTGACAATTTGTCAGCTTGGCCACATCAGTAGCACAGCGCTTTATGGGAAAAAGGCTCCTGCTAGATGGTAGTGCTGCTGTTCATGGCTGGAAAGTGTCACCAAGCCCAGCCCTCATCCCAACATCTGCCTAACCCCTGGACCATGGCCTCAAGTGCTGTAGCTACTTGGTTTTTAAACACCTCCAGGGATGGTGACTCCACCACCTCTGTACACACCAGTGGATCTAATCTGTGCGATGTAGCACACTGAGTGAGCAGAATTTGATGGCTCTGGTGGTAGTGAAACACATTTACTTTCAAATCTGAAAGGAAAAATCTGTGTTTTTAATGCCAAGTAGACAAATTTTGGCCCTTTTTTTAAAATCAAATGTGTCTAGCTCGACGCACAACTGCATTTTATCTTCTTTAAAGGAGTATTCTTTCAGTTCACACACTGTGATGGGCTATTTTAGCTCTGGCAGTTTAGTCTGTGGGTGTCTTCCAGCGTGAAAGTAAGGAGCTTAATTCACTGGAACTTTCCTGGTTTGTACCAAGAGGGAGTTTAGTTCTACTTGGCCACGAAGTTTTTTTATCACACAGCCTTTTTCTATTGTTCTCTGTAGTGGCTCTTTGAGAAAAGCCATGTGCATCAGCACTGCCTTAGAAACATTCGGGATCTGTTGGGTTCCTGCTTTCACAAGCATGTTCCTCCTTTCAAGGGGAAAATCTTGATCAGTTGGATGCCTCCGTGTAGCTCTTGCACCTTAGATTTGTGTGAAATGTAAGATTGCAAAGGGATACTTCATTTTAGGATTGATCTGCTTGTTTGCTAACTCAGTAAGGAAAATTATTCCAGGTAATTGCCTTCCTTACAAAGGTAGTGTGGAGTACACGATAATCCGTCTCCTTTAGCAGCCTCTTGAGAGTTCACCGATTGCAGATAAGTGCTATCTCAAGTTTTCTCAAGTGTCTTAACTCTACCTTATTCTTTCCATTTTTCCTCTGAACTTTCCTTGGACTGAGCCATCTTTCCTAGGAAGTGATGTTCATGAGGTTACAGAGTTTTGGCTTGAGCAGTAATTTTCAGCTGGTCTGTCTGTAAGGATGGAGGTCAAAGGTAGGAATTTCCTACTGGTACTGCAGAAACCAGTGTTTGGGCAAGGTGAAAAAGCCCGGTGTTCTTGTGCAGGGGTTACTGGGTAACTCTGTAGTTCTCTTTTCTCTGTGCACTTTCTCTGGTCCTTTAATACAAGTCCTTGCTGGACTGTTAAGACAGCTTAGAAGCAACCAGGCACTTGGTGCCTTCATGCTCAGCATGCAGGCAGAGCAGGGATGACAAGCTCTGGTGTCCTGGCGTTCACACTGATGTGCGAAAGGGGAAGAGAGGAGTTACTGTAGTTAAGTAGGCACAAAGCTTACAAGTCTATAGGTCTGTCCTTTGCAAAACAGTTCCTTCAGTGATCGTGGTATTTTTCTAGCCGTTCTTGGAGAACTCTAGGTCTCTTTCTTGCCAGTTTACTGACATTATTTTTATTCATTTGTCTTTTCGACTTCCGCTCTGAGACCGTGGTTTTGGAATACGAGCCCAGCCATGGGCTGTACGTGTTAGGAGTGATCCAGTAGCGTGGAGGTTCCCAAACTGATCTCCAAAAGGCTGCTTATGCGTTGCTGGCTCTTGCTGTCTGTTTGCAGCTGCTAAATTGCATTAAAGACTGCTAAAAATAGACTAAACATTTCCCCATTTGCTTTCTGAGCCAGCAAGTGCTATAATTGCCGCTTGTCGTGGGGAATAGAAGTATGTGTGAGCATCTGTGACTGAGGAGGAACGGTGGTGAAACGGGGTCTCCAAGAGAAGATCCTCTTTCCTTATCTCCTGTTGCATTCAGAGTTTTAGGCAGTACTCTCCAGGAATGGGAGGAGATTTCCTATCAAATTCCCCTTTGTGGGAATGAGATCAGGTAGTGTTGACTGACAGTTCCCTCTCTCATGAAGACATTAGCTTGAATAAAGAGATAGTCCAGGCTATGAAATAACTGAGTTCCCATGCAGCAGCCCAACTCTTAGGTGGATATTCACTGGCACTGTTTGCTGCCAAACCCGACAATGGCTTTAACTGAAGTCCCACAGGGGAGAAGGTAAGGTAATGCACTCTTTGATTAGTAGCTCCACGCTGTCTGTAGACTCAATGGAAGGAATTTTGAGGGTTTTCTCTGAAACCATAAGTGCAGGATATTTTAGCACTGCAAGCTCAAAATATCAATAGCTCGTTTGATCTCAGCACCCCCTCCCAAATGTCCGTCCAGCCTTTTTCCCCTTTTTTGATCCTGCAGTGAAGAAATCGGGTGACTTTGATGCGGAACAAAAAAAGGCACATCGTATCTCACGCCCTGTCAAGCACCCAGTGCACCAGCTCTTGTAGATTTGGACTCACTTTTATCGAATGACTGTTGTAATTGGGAAACCCCACTGTTTTCATGGCTTTTTTGATTCATCTTTGGCAGGGGATGGCTGCAGGCTGGCAGGAGGAAGGAATCGGTGTCTTTTATTATAACTGGGTTGGATTCTTTTCCTTTCTCCCAATCGAGTTTTAGGGTTTCCCTTCAGAAAAACGAAACCAAAACCAAGCAAGAAACAAATCCAGAATGCAGTCACAGAAAGAAACCTCATTATGGTCACATAAACATAATCATTTCAGAAACAAAAGCCGGCTCCAGAGCTCTTCCCCAGCTGTGCCCCACTGCAAAACTGTCAGCCTTTTTTGATCAAGAAATGCAGAGACTTGCTGTGGAAATGCTCCGTGCATTGAACTGGTTTCTCTTTTTGGGGTTGTGGGGTGTGTTTTTGGTCTAGGTGGTGGTTTTTTGGTTGTTGTTGTAACTGTAGAGAAGGTTCAGAGGAAATAATGTCAGTTGACCTCTGTATTTCTCCTTGCAGTAAGGTCCAGAGGAGATGGGAAGAACTTGCAAAGCTGCTTCTAGAGACTTTCCTGGGGAGAACTGGGCTGATGTGATGGGTTGCCAAGCCCCTTTGTACAGTGTGGGAAGAGACAGTTGAGCATGAAGAAGGAGCAGCTGTCTCTTTGGTGTTTGGTTTGTGCCTGCAATGGTGAAATTGTAGCTGTATGAGACAGGAGGGAGAAGGAAGCAAAAAGGAGGGGAGTAAGTGCAGTGTTTGAGCCAGACAGTCATGGGAATTGAGCTGGAGTTGTCAGGAGCAGAGGTGAGTGAAATCTTAAAGTCAGGGAGGCTGCTCTAATTCAAGAGGAATGGTGCTGTGGAGCCAGTTAATGGATCTAAGAGGAGTACTTAGCGGGGAAGGTGAAGTTGATCTCAGGCTAGATTAATCCCTGATGTAATCTTGTTGGCATCATTGTGCTGGCTTCCCAGCTTCTCAAGCTTCAGTGGAATTCCTTCAAAGATATATTTGGCCCTTCCAGTTTTTGTTTTTACCAGATTCCACTGAATCATCATGTTTTACCAGATGCTACTCAGAGCCCCAGCCCTGGATTACATCACTGGTGTCAGGGCAGCGCGTCGGGTTACTGGGGACAGTAGGTTTCCTTATAAAGAGATTGTCATGCTTGTGAAATATTTTGCTTAATGAAGTTGTGGCAGTAGTTGTTAAATTTGCAAGTCCTTTTGGTGCCAAATAACTGAGTAGATCAAGGTGAAAACTCATTTATGCATATGTGGGAGGCTGGCAGACCATTCCCTCCTAGCTGAAATGCCTAAGCGTTCTCTTTACAGCTTTGTCATCAGCACACCATGCAGTGCTGGACATTCCATGCAGGATGTCTGTCCCTGCTTCCTGGGCCATAATGTGGCAATAATGGTATTTCCTGTGCTTAGTGCCATGTGAAGCTTTACTCACAAACTAGAGTTGACTGTGAAACTCTTCAGTACTCAGGGACGTGAAATATGTGATGTTACTGGGTGCTGCTACACAGACACCTAGTGAACTGATACCTATTTCTTCTGATCCCAGTAGTAGTGATTAAATATAACAAAACCGTATTGGTATAGATTGTCTCCAGTAAAGGAGAAGAGCAGATGAAGTACTGGGATCTAGCTGCCTATCAAATGAGGAATGTGTGTGTATTTCTGTAGGAAACCACAAATCCTTTGTCAACAGAACTGACAGGTCATCCTTGACTTTTTAATCCACAGACAGGCCTTACTCATTTTAAATTTGCCTTGTACTACAGTGTGAGTTCAGAGTCAGACCTGAACATTCTCAGCACATGGAAAACATTTCAGTGGAGAGATGGAAAGCATTATTTTTAAATGCCTTTATTAACGGTGCAAACCGGAACAATTGAGCGCGGCGGGCCTCGGTGTGATTGCACCATGTCCCATTAATTTGACTGTGAAGGTTTAATTGTAATTAAAAAAGAAGCGCAGTAGTTTCAGAGAAGGAAACTGTACCATAAGAACGTCATCTTTTTTGTTCACATACTACTGTATCTTCAATACTGGAGTTTTTGCTGGATGGATTTTTTCCCAACTCTGTTTTTCTGTTTATGAGTTGCCAGAATATAGCTGTATCTGGTCAGCAGTCAGAGTTCGTAGTCAGAATCTTGTTCAGTTTCATGTTTAATCATACTGATGTGCACAGATCTAGTTCAGCTCATAAATTCAGTTTGTGAGCACCACTGTGATTACACCTTAAGCGGAAACAGACCCTCAGGTTTTTCATGGGCATCTTGCTAAGAACTGCCTTTCTCCTTTGCACAAGACGCTCATCTGTCCTGAGGAAGAACTGTATTTGAAACTTCTCAAGGAATGTAAATCTTGTCTGGGAGTGATATGTTGAAGTGGTGATTTGCTGCCAAGCAGCAGCAGAAGTGGGGTGTCAAGATGGGCTCTGTGAAGAGCTTGGGCCAGCTAAGCAGATACCCGCCTGTTTCCTTTGCAGTAAAATTGGTACTTCCTCTAATTGAAGAGGAAAACTCAAACTGACCTAGACCTGCATGTTTCTCACAGTAAAGTTGAGTCAATAAACAAAAACCACGTGTACAGAAGCTGCACCTGTTGAAGGGATCTCTCTTCATAGTGAGTAGCATCAGATCCCTGCTTAGCTGCTTTCAACCATTTGTGAGTTTGCTTCCCTGAAATGTTTTGTTACTTGTTTTAGAAAATTCAGTGAGGATGCTAATTGAGGAGGTTAATTGAAGGCCTCTGGATGATGCAGGATCACCTTAGTATTGCTTGAAGAATGATGAAAACAATCATCAACTCTTCGTGCCATTGTATCGTTACTAGTTCACATCCTCCACTGGTCCAGTAGCCTGGTGGCTCATGTTAGTGTCCCCCTTAGCCCTCCCATCTGTACTGTATTTGGTCGCTCTACATAGCAGGCACTAAAAAACCCTTCTAGTTAAAAGGCTGAGCAGGCACAGTGAGTAGGGGTCACAGGAGAGCCTGGATGGAAGGTCATTTTCAACAAAGGCATGTCTGAAGCCTCTGCTGGAAGAAGGCGGTCGGCGGGCCTTGCATGCAGGCTGTATTTCACATCATTTCTATTTAGAGATTCTTCAATGAGCGTTATAAATAATTTCCAAATGTATCTCTCATGCATTAATGCTTCTGCTGCATCAAAAGGAAATATTTCAGTTGAGATTATTTCAGACTATTAACAAAGGCTCGAAGCCAGATGACATGCACTGACATAAGTTTAACTCTGTTTCTCCTCTGTGCAAACAAGCGCACGCACGCACACAGAGGCACAACACGCATTTGCCTAAGGATCATCTGGGGGGGCTTGGTCCACACTGTGTCAGTACTTACTGACACTACATCACTGTGAGCATGATGTATCACATACCGAGCGTTAATCCAAATGAAAGATGAGCAGAAAAAGGAAGAGTCAATTATTTATGAAACAAAGCAATCTGAGGAGGACCTTTTGAGCAGCATAAGCACTGGAGCAGCATCCATTTATGTAAATGCCTTAAGACAGTTTGTGAAGTAAAATCAATCAATGTCATGGACATGCAGGACTCTGTTGGTGGTTGTGAACCAGGGTCCCGATTGCAAGGCAAGCTCAATTTTTTTTCTCACAACCCTCATTTATCTTATTCCCAGATTTAGTTCAAGTTAGTCCGAGTTTGCTGTCTGTGTGCTGAGATGAACTCGGACTGAGATGTGGACTTGGGCTGAGAGTCAGTGATGCAGGTACAGGAGTATTGTAATGCTGAATGAGTGTTCTCTACTTGCATGTGCTTTACCTGCTGAACTAAGCTCTGTGCAGAGGGACAGCTTTGCCTGTTGGCCCACAGAATCTTTGGGACATCCAGTGTGATGTCGCACATGACTGAGCCTTTGCTGCTGGCTGGAGCAGGGTTTTTTCTATGTACTCTGTTGATACACAGAAGGAAACCATTTGCCCCTTTATCTTGTGTATCGTGTGTTCTGTTTGTACTTTTGTGTCTCAAGACTGTTCATGGTTTGTTTTTCTCAAAGAAACGATGTAGCTGTCTCTGTTGAACTGCCTGTCCACCTAATATTTGAGAAGATCTTTCTGTTCACCACTCCCTGTCTAAATCACAAGAGACTAAAGTGCAGTGCATGGAGTTCCTGTAGCTATAACACTGGTCAGAGCATGAGTGTGGCTGGGTTCTGAGGGGGCATGCAGAAGGCATGCAGCGAATTGGAGAAAGCTTTGGCTGTGACCTACATCTAGGTCGTTGTACGGGACGAAACTGCAGTATTGGTTGGTCTGGTTTTTGTGTATGCCAAGTGAGCACTTGTGCCAGCACAGCTCAGTTACACTGAACGAGATGCTTAATTGTTGGGTAGTCTGTAGTCAAGACATCAATTTGTCCTGGTGGCCGGTAAGAGCTGTCACAGTGAAACATCCTCTTGGGTAATTACGGTGGCCAACTTCCTTGGGTTTCTAGAGGAGGTGCCTCTGCAAAGAGAACTTCCAGGGGATAACTGGGGATATTTAAACCTGGGAATTTCTTGGGTTGCTAAAATGGGTGAGTTCTCTTGATGTACTCACCTCAAAATTCAGTGAAGTCATTGCTCTTCTCTGAGAAAATTAAAATAGTGCGATTCCTAAAAATGCTGCTGCTAATAGTAGGGTAGATGTGGCTCTAACCAGGATCTGAATTTGTATGAAAGCTGGGTGGCAAGCTGATTAGTTTGAGCTAGCACGTGTATTCACCAAGGTCACGGTGAGAAAACAGAAACTGGAGTCTTGAGGCTGAGATTGACTGATTATTTTTTTTCTCCCCTCTAAGCCCAGTTTAAACATTGTGATCTGGCATGGAGCGCTGTTAGAATCCCAGTCCAGAGGCCATGTTACTGGATTTGCTGTGAACTCCTCTTGTCATTTACACTATTAGTTTTCTGAGGAGAAGAAACCATTTGTCAGCAAATCCATTGTCTGTTTTTCAGTTTAGAGACCTGAAAGAAGATTTGCTTCCTTTTTTGGGGGTGTTTTTCCCCAGATGCAAACAAGTTCCTCAGGTTTATTTTCAGGAGGACAGCCTTTTCTTTTTAGATTAATCTTTCACTTTGATTCTGATGATGTACGCCAACATCATTGCGTGTAACTGTGTCCTTTTTGGGAACCCTCACAAAAGCTCAGTAGCACTTTCCTCTCTCTATTCTTCTACTTTAGCTTGCCTGTGTCTCTCTTGCTCATCAGTCATCCCAGGACAAGCTACCTGAGCAACTTGTTAACAGGAGAAACAGTTTTGGCTTATTTCTTATTCAGTCAGAACTGGGAATGGCATCGACTAAAGCTGCAAGCAAATGAAGTGTCTGCACATACAGCAAGCACGCTCTTTGGGCATCTGAACTCACTCAGCCTTACCTGGCGGTAGAGGATTTCCCTCAAGGTGCTTTTATCTCGGTAGGAGCCTGTTGGGTTTTTTGCCTCTAGAGTTAATGGCAAAAATACCGAGAGGGCTGTGTGTAAAACCAGGCATCACTAACAGAACCAGCACAGGATGAGAAATCACATCGATGAGATGGACCAGTCCATCACCCAATTTTGATTCTTTTTATAATGCAGAGATATTTAAGAGGCTTCTAGTGTAGTTTATATCAAAGGATTACTTCTGAGGGCCTGGATAAACATCGCTAGAGTCTGTAGTTCAACTTTCAAGTGTTTAACAAAGGATTATGGGATTGTCCTATAACCATGAGCTAAAGTATGGGAATTTACGTTTTCCTTTTTGCAGGATAGTTCCTCTTAAAATTATACTCTGAACAATGCCTTATTTTCTTGTGCCAGTACTCGAATCCAAATACTGTGGCTTGGCAGCAGGCGGGGCTCAGATTTCAACCACATGTATTTCAAAAAAAATCAAAAGGTCCTTATTTGGCTCTCCCCTTGCATATCTTAAAAAGCTGTTTGTGCGTCAGATTTAAAAATAATTGAAACCAGGGGTGCAAAACCTGAACTTTTCTTCCAGGATGTTTTGACTTCAGATGATTCCAAAAGCATCGGAGGGAACAGGATGGAAACTGTGCACCGTGCGGCACTGACAATGCGCATAGAAACTCTATGAAGTGTATATGCATGATGCCACTGTGGCCCTCCTAAAAATATATCTGTTTATCTTTTCCTGAGTACTTAAAACAAATATAAATGCAGAAGTGCCTGCTTTCATGGCCAAACACTATGCTAATTGAGTTTGGTGAATAGAAGGATCACTTTGTCTATGAAAATGTTGTGGGATTTTGTGGACTGAAAGTCGTATCTCTGTACGAGCAGTAATTTAAGGCTGAAAGTGAATTTTACGTGGAGCTAAAACTGGTGAGGGAGCTAGAACCCACGAGGAAGTGATCCCAGAAATTACCAAGCTTGGCTCATGTTCATAGCCTGTGATGTTATCCTGTAGGATAATATCAGGGCAAATGCAAATGAAATGTGATGCATTCTGGCATTGTTTCTTCATCTTTTCAGGACAAAATTTCTTGTGTGGCTTTACCACACCCCCTCTATCTGGTACTTTCAAAGAGCAAAGGATGTCAAGAGCAGCAAAGAGTCCTAAGTGGAGGAAAGGCTTAGAGGGCTGGGTCAGTCGCCCTACGTGACAATTACGTTGTCATACCCACACGAAAAACAACAGGGAATCTGCAAGAGCTGAAGAAAGCCACACAGTCATCTACTGCTACAACTAGAAGGATTCTTTGGTCACACACATTTGAAAATAAAACACCAAATCACAAACCAAAGATGGAGAAACCCCAGCCAGTTCCTGCAGCCCCACTTAGTCATGCAGCAGAAATAACAAAACCTCTATTGAGCTGGCGGCACACAGAGGTTTGATCTTACGCCAACCTGGGACCTTCCCCGAGTTTTTGGTGCCCTTTTATGTTGCTCAGGGTTCTGCTTGCACAGAAACCCCGTGTGAAGTGTTGTAATTCTGGTTGCTTACTCATCTTTGGAAAGAAAAAACAAAACACTGTAGTATAAACTTCTATTTATCAGCATTTGTTTTCATCTTGTGGGCAGTCAGGGATGTGGGTACACGTATAGGCACCGAGTGAGGCAGTTGCTGTGATGGTGAATGCTTTGTCAAAACCTGATAGTCTTTCTAAGGAATTTTGATGCCAATTTATTTGGAGTTTGAGCCAAAGAGGACTGCATTATTGTAATTAAAACTGATGTGATTTTGTTAAAAAAAGATCAATGCATTAATGTTTTTCTCTTCCTGGCTTCATACCCTAACTTAGGATTTCCAGTGTTTGTTCTATTGGTATCCATCAGCAGACATCTTAACTCGGAGAGAAATCACAGTTAAGGAGCCTGTATTACCCCGTGGTTTAATAGTTGAGCAGGAGCTGTGTTTGAGAGCGAGGGAATTCTTCACTGCATATGTGGAGTTGGTTTAAAACAAAATTCATCTTTCTCCTTCAAGCAGATACAAATCACTGTCCTTTGTCTTCCCCACACCGAAGAATGTGCATAGACAATATTAAATCTAAAACACTGAGTCAAAAAAAAATGCTAAGGTTTCAAGCTGGCATGGCCTGAGGGAGAACCACTTGTTTTCTTGTATAAACATCTTGTATTTCGCTTGTATAAACATCTGCTCATGTAAAAGGCAGGGTGATTCACTGTAAGCGTGTAATGTATTTTATTTCCACGAGGATGACTCTCCTATATTTAAATCTTTTCATTATTGAAATATTTTTCTTTATTGCTGGGTTGATATCTTCTATTTTTGCTTCTATTTTGTTCACAGAGCTGAAATGGGGGTAGTGGAATATGGATCCAGTTTCTAGGTGAAGTCTGTGTTTCCATTTCATCTCTGTCATCTTTAGGGAGAAGTAGTGATGCTGTCCTGGTGTATTTTAACAGCACCTAGATAGAAATAATAATAATAAAAAAAGGTGTTCTCTTCTGCACCCTGTGAGCTGGGTCTTACTGATGCTGATTTTTGCTACAACTACATTTCCTGTCATCTTACGTTGGTAAACAGGTGTGGGGTGAGATGATGTATGGTGCAGTCCACAGAAACAAATAAGGCAGTTCTCATTGCCTGGGTAATGTCAATGGACTAATGCTGAAAGCAAATCCCAGACTAAGCAACAAGAGTGTGATGGGAGTGTAAAGCATTGGTAAGTGATCTTGGTCCAGCTGGATTCTGCTGGCATGGTTTGTTACTTTTCTCACATGTTGTCTTCTCCTCTCTGTTAACAGCAACAGCACCTTAGACAATGTGAAGTGCCTGATTTCAGACTTTACACCAAGTTGTACAGCAGATCCAAAGTGACCTGAGCTTTGATCTGGCAGACTGGATGACCTCCATTGGCCCTTCCATCTTGAATCACTTGATTCAAGGGCTGTGCATGTTGGTTAACCAGCATGTAACCAGTTCCATTTTCTAGTTCATGAGAAATCAAGCTGCTGTTGAAGTATTTTTTGCCTTGAGAGAGCAGCCTAACAATAGAGAGTGGAATGTGATTAATTTATTTATTCTAGATGTCATGAGAAGACAGTGGCCACAGCCAGCTCATGAGGCAGCCTAGAAAGAGGTTGAGATTGAAGCAGAAGAGAAAAACAGATCTCTAAAATTTAGGATATGGAATGTTTTCCTTTCAAGTTTATTTAGCACTTCCAATTTGGGAAGAAAAGAAAAATCAGTAAATTTTGAACTTATCTTCAGTGCTACCACAGAAGTCAGTATTTCTCACTGCCGTTTTTTCGTGGATGTAGTAAATTAGAGTTGCTGCTAGCTAGGACTTGGCCTGTCTGTATACACATCCGTGCACGCAAAAATTGATTAGGTGGTGTCAGACTTCACTGTCTCAGAGTTTATCTTGGAGTTTGTAAGTAAAATCCAAGTCATGCAACCTCTGAGCTGAGAAAAACGAAGGAAAACCAAGCTACCCATGCTGTTCACTCCCCAAAACCTGCAAAACAAACCAAATGAATAGAACCTAAACCATTCCAGTTGTTCTGGTAGATGTGTGTCACGCTCCAGATTTTATTGTAGGAGGGGAAAAAAGGGAAATAAAACCTGTGTGCAAAAAAGTGGGGATTTTGGTGAAGTTGAAGTCTTAGCAATCTCATCATGGACTTTTTATTCCATACCTAATGATTGTGGAATAAACTCTTAGTGCCAGAAAGATATTCTCAGGGGTAACATAGTTCAAACTACTACGTACCTGCGACTCTGTATCCATCCTGTTCTGCTCACTCTGCTCTTGCCATTCTGGTCCTAAGTTTTCCTAAAACGGGAGATGGCAGGAGGGATTGTAGGATGTCATCAGTGGCCCAGGTTCTTGACTAGAGAATGTGATAAGAATGATGAAGCTGCTTTTTCCTTACCCTAGGGTCTTTGGTCACAATTTTGTATGGTTTCTACACTTTGGCACCTGCATTTTTCTTCCTTGTTTGCAATTCCGTGTTTGTTTAGATTTCACAGGGAACTGTGTGTTTTTCATGTGTCAGACTTATACATTTTTATTTATTTATTTATTTTCTCCACTCATAGGTCTATTTCTTTATCTGATTGTGGTTGAGTTGTTTATGTGGGTGTAAGCAAGGTATTTACTGTTTCAAGTGTCAGTTGATACTGGTGTTTCACTGTGTGTGTGTATGTGTTATGAAGATTATATGTGTGTGCATATGTGTGTGTATATATACACAAAGTGTGTTTGTCGATGTGTGTAAACCTGTGTTCATACCCAGAGTGGATACTGTATGTATTAAAGTTTTTGTAATTGGACACAGGGACCTGTCTGATCATTTCACCTTTGTTTAAATCCATAGGGCGGTCACACCATAACCCACTTCTTCTTTACACAGTTTCTCACAGTAAAACCCCAGGAGTTTCTCATATACATGTAGTTTCTTCAGAGAACTGTGGCCTAGCCAAGAACTTCAGCAAGAAGACCTCTCACTCTAGTTCATTCTTCTCCGAGTGAGTGTGAGGTCTGCCCACACTTTTCACTTTGAATATGTAGGCAGATTGCAGTAACTTCCACCAGCCATTAACTCTTTCTGTTTCTTGTAGATAAAATATGTCAAGTGTGTAGGACAGAAATGCCCTTCTCATATCTTGATTATCTGGGGGCTGAAGAATGAAGGTAGGGTTTTTTTGCCTAACTGTGGAGCAGTTAGCAGCATAGAGAAGGTGCTCTGCAGGGTTTGTAACCCTGCAAGTCATTCAGGACCTATTGCATGCTTAAGTCTTCTCACTCTAGGAAAAAGGATTCTGCTGAAGAAAGTAATCGGCTGGTAGTATTTCCTTGTGCCACAGAGCAGAACCTAATCATGGTAGAATGGAGTATTTGAAATAGAAATGTATTGAAAATGGAATTTGGAACTGTAAAGAGATTCTTCATGCAACATCTGACTATATAAGGCATCAGCGCTTGCTCCTGTCTTTTCTTGAGAAGAATATTGACTGTGTGAGAACAAAGTGCAATGAATTTCAAACCTCCCAGGTCAGTTGAAATTAACTGGAGCCTGACAGCAAGCACAGTCCCTCCCCAGTATATTTTGGGGGCAGTTTTATGTGTCCTACCTTGAGTGCAGCTATGGTTTAAGTATGTCTGAGGGACTGAGATGTAAGTACTTTGTTCTGACACCCATCTTCTGAATTTCTTTGACTCCCTGCTACTGCTGCAAGACTCTTTATGCTGTCAGTACTTGATTCTGCTTCCTAATTTGTCGAGTGACTACTCCAGCAGTGAAAAGGAACCCACAAAGACTCTGTACAATGAAAATTATTTATTGCTATCAGTTGAAAATTAGCCCACCCATGGATTTGTAGAGGATGATAAAAATTAATTCTTCACTCATTGTTGAAAAGTCTGGCAGCACTAAACGGGGAGTTGTCAAAAGCCATTAGACAAACAATCTTATGAAAGGCACTGCAGTCCCAAACTCACTGTCTGCTCCCCATGCTGCTTGGTAAAAGCTGTAGTTTACTAACTGCCTCTTGATGTTCCCATTTTACGGAACTGTTGCAGTTGCCTCTGTATTTGTCTATAAAATTCAGTGATAGTACTGGCTTAGTGCGTGCAGCCTCTCTTGTCAGCACCCAGTTTCTTCAGCTGTGCAACTGTTTCGTGAGCTGGATAGAGGAACTGCTTCTATGTAGAGTACTCCTGCAATTATTTCTTTTCCCTTGTGCTTTGATACAGTTCCAGCAGTCTCACTGACTTCTGTTCTACTACAGCTATGGGGGCAACATAATCACAGCTTGGAAGAGAAGCTTTTGTAAAATGAAAGAACTAGAGTGTATGAGCTCTGCTGGGAGTAGCTGACCATGGTAATACTCAGCTTACCTGCAGGTGAGGCTGTTCTCTAGGATTAGTTACTGCAGTGACACAGCCGTGTAGAATCAGTCCAGCAGAATGACGGAGGTGTTTATCGGGTGTGTGCAGACTGCTTTGGGATGTCTTACTTGCCTCTAAGTACAAGGGTTTTGAAGAGACTTTAGGCAGAGAATGTTGTTAAACTCAAACAAGCAAGTTGAATCTGCTGTATAGATGCCAGCTTCACCCTGAATCCAGTAGTTGTTGGAGCAAGAGGGGTCCAGCCATTTCTGGTTCCTTTTTTAATGCTTTCTCTGTCTCACATCAGCCCTTTGGGAAAAACTTTTGCTGTTCCAGAGCAAAACTCTGTAATTATTTACATCTCTCTGAACCTGCTATTGATGAACACTTGTGTCACTCTAACTAAATGGCTGGCAAACATGATGTGGGATGGGATTTGTCTCCTACCCCTCTCCCTTTGTTGTTTTAGAGGCTTTGGCTTCTACTACTTAGACTTAGCCTCTTCTAGAGCTGGTATTTCAGGGAATGAAGTATGATGAGCCACACTGTTGGGAGGAATTTAACGCTTCTGCATGTGTTTGGACTGACTGAGTGCAAGTCATTACAAAGGCAGGATACTTGGACACCCTTCATTTCTAGGGTTTACTAAAGCTTCTTAGCACACTGTGCTTTAAATAGAAAAGTTGTTGAAATAGCTCTCCTCAGACTGGAGTTTCTCCAGATTCTGTCTACTCTAAAGGTCTGTGCCAGGATATTGGATCCTTAAATCTTCTTGTGAAGAATAACCATATTTTGATTCCATCTCTGTGTTTTGATGAGACGATATCAGTGTTGATACTGCCCAGATCGTGTGGTGAGCCGTCCCGTGCTGCTGCAGGAGTGAGCTGCGCACACTGAACGTACAAATAAATGTACGTTTGTTGAAGCCACCTGCATTTGTACTTAACTTCTCTTATGCTGTTGCAACACAGCTCTGCTTGTGATGTATGTCTTGGCCCTCCACAAAAATGAGAATTTTGTGTCAGCACTGAAATGAAACCATTTATCACTTGAGAAGATGCACATTTTGTATGTTCTACTGCACGTGTGATAGGCTGTTTTTTCCCTCTGAAATGGACACTACGTGCATTGGTCAGACACAACTTAGTCCAGCTCATTTTATGAGGTCTCAGAATATATGGTTGGGTGTTTCAAATATTGGCAAATTACTTAGAAAAGGTTGTGGATGCTCATGGTAGAAGATGCAGTTGAAAGTCACAATTCAAGGTATTATAGTGTCATGTTTTGGACTGAAATGACATCAGCAAAGAGCTGTCCCGCGTAAAATATATATTATTCCTTTTCTTCAAAGTAATACGATGCAGTTTTTTGTCTGGAACTCTGCTGTGGACCAAAATATTAATAACAGGATTGATTGATCCCCTTGCTTTGGGTAAAAAGTAAGGGTAGCTACTTGGGATCCTTTATGGTTACTGAGTTTGACAGTGACAGCTACTCAACACTACTTGCCTGGCAGAGTCTAGTGAGGTAGGACTTAATGTCTAAGGATGGTCTGGTTCCTGATCTGCTCTGCAGGTTAGTGTGTAGCAGGAGAGTACGCGAAGGATGTTGTGCCTTTTTCAACAGACAAATGTACCAGCTGGACTTTGAATCTCTGAATCCTAGAAGGCTAGATCACCAAACTTGAGCAAGGGAAAACTGGAGGTCTGTAGGGTGGGGAAATCAGGATTAAAAAAAAGACGAAAACCAGATCTCCTTCCCGCCACTGTATCCTTGCTGGAGGATAGTTCTGTCTGCTCTCCAGGCAGCAGTTTTTCATGGCTGACTTATGACCCCCTTGCTCCACTTGCCACAAGCGATCTCTTCTCAGTGTGTGTGCTTAGTACACAGACAATAAATACATGGCAATCAGTTTGGATGAAGCCTTTGGCACAGTTTCACAGATGCTTTGTCAGTTGTGTGTGAAGGATGGAGTCAGTAGAAAGCAATTAGGTTATTGTTTCAGTCTTTGCTGGGATGTGGTGGCTAGACTGGAGATCTTCCTGAAGAAATTCTCTCTTTCTCACAAAGAAACGTGTTAGACTTTGTGCCCAAAGCATCTATTTCTGTGTGCAGTGGAAAGTCTTATGTAATATATTCCTCTCCACACTCACTCTGCTCTTTCCTTGTTAGCATCATTTCTAGCTGGGTGAGGTCTCTTTTGGTTACAATGCAAAAGCACAAAGGTGACAATTGCAGGTCCTTCTTACGTAGCCACCAGTTTGATGTGCGCTTCCCCTCTCTCTTCCCAGTCTGCTTAATCCCATTGAAGGCAGTTCATCAATACCACACTAACCCAGAAAAGCTTCATCCCATGAAGTTGTTCTGCTGTAAAGCAAAGTATGAGTAAATAGTTGTGTTTTGCAAATGTTTGGGAAGATGTTTGCCAAGGAAACTTGATGATGCTGGAGTCCTCCTTTTGATACAGCTTACAAAAAATAACTGCTGAGAAACTGATATTCAAATGCTAATATTGACTATTAGGAGCTGAAGCTGTTTGCAGTACAGTGGTTCTCAGGGAGACCTGAACTAGTTCTCAGAGAACCCTCTTTTGTTTCTTCTTGTGAAATGATAGCCATCAATACCACGTTATTTACTAACATCACTTATTTTGTTGCCTTAAAAGCGCCGATGATGATTTTGACATAGCTTAGAGCAGTCTAATAAAGAGAGCTTTTCTTCACGTGTTAGAGTGCTTATGAGAGCTGACAGCTTTACCATATTGTGGGTTATGGATTCCAGTTTGTAACTTATTGCTATATGCATTATAAAACGGGTATGTAATGAGCAGAAGCAATATTACAGTTTTATTCACACTTCATCAGGCTGTTTATTCTACCTCTGTCTCTATTTGAAAAATCATCTCAAAAGACAAGGTAAGAGAAAGCTCCTGGCTGTATCCACTGGAGGATTAGTTAAGGGGCCTACCTGCCAACTGGGAATAGGCTCGCTTTATCTGGGTCTCTGAAAGGCTGTCAGACTGCTCTTGTATACTAGTTGCACTGTGCATTTTACACATTATGTAAAAGAAATGGCCCAGTCCTTAGGAGAAAAGATCTTATTTCAGACAGGAGTCAGTGAACGAGAGGAGAAGTGTATATGCATGTGTGTGGGGCTGGAAAACGCGGGGAGAGGAAGGGTCAGGGTTACAATAATAATGACATTCCGGTTCACTGAGGCGCGCGTCTTGATTTTATTACTGAATTATTTAAAAGTAACACCGCCTCTTTTTTCCTGACCAGCCTCTCCTTTACCCCAGTGACTTGTGTAATAAATGTAAAGCAAGAGAGGCAAAGCAGGGCTGGCAGAGACTGCAAAATAGCCTGTTTATTGGCTGAAAGGAGGGATGCTGAGGGGCATTTAAAGCCATGGCAGTTGGCAATGGTGATGGAGGGCACGTGAGACCCAGATTTAAGCGTGTGCGGTGATATCTGTGTGTGTTTGGGGTGCACAAAATTGAAGTGCTCAGTCCCTTTGAAACATCTCTTCGCTCCATTTATAGTGCTTTAGGTTGAACGCTGGAAAAAGCGAGGAAGCCAGGCCCATTAGTTACATTATAGTAATTTAGGCTCATTTTTTGGTTAAAAACCTGCAAAAGAAGGTCTGGAGGAAGAGGCTGGAGGAACCCTTGAATGAAAGCTCAGCTAGGCTGCGGTGTAGGAGTTACACTCCCTTCGTTATGATGGATGACCTGAGTGTTGCTTGTGTGTAACTTAAGGTTACTCGGAACATTCTTCTGTAATAAGCTGGTTTCAGGCTTAAATTCTGCCCGTCTGTAGCAGCTCTCTGCAGCACCACACTTTGTTCGCACACGTCCAAGGGCTTTTCTCTTAGCCTTTGTCTCTTTTGTTTAAGGGAGCAGGGTGGGGAAACAAGAAGTGAGAAACTTGCTGAAAACCACCACTACCCCGCCACTCCGCACTCAGCAAGTAACAGCTCGTTGGTCTTGCCAAGAGCTTGGAGATGCTTTTTAGTTGGCTTCTGAGATGAATGAAACTGCTGTTGCTCCGTTACAGAAACGTGAAGTAGGCACAGTATTAGTTTTTTAAAGGCTATTATACCTTTGTATTTCATCTCGCTCACTTGTACAAAGCATAAATCTTTAAGTTCTGCAAAAGTCTTCAGTTCCCCCCTGCCATCAGTGTGAGCGAAACAACCTCTTGTAGAAAGGTATCGGCCAAGTGTCTTGATGCGTTTTGCAAAACTCTTCCCCTCCCTTGTTGAAATGGAAACTGCTGCCACAGATAGCTATTTTATCTCTGCTCTTCTTCCTTTTTGCCAATTTTCTCTTGGTTTTGCGATGCTAAGCGGAGGTTACCCCCCACCTTCAGACAATAGTAATTCTTTTCCGTAAATCAGCAGCCACACAGCACTGCTTTGTTGAGAGTCAAGAATAAAATGACAATGCATGAGAAGAGGGAGAGCACTTAGCTGAATTCATGAAATCGTTAAACCATAGCTGAAATAGGTCTGGATCCAGTGACTGCCTGGAGCCTCCAGCCAGCTCACTGTGATGGGGTTATTCTATTTCATTTTAGAGTGTTACCTCAGTTTCCAAATATACTGCAAGATAGCCTGTGTTCACTGAATGTGCCGCTAACCAAACTCCTGATTTATTTCTGTTCCTTGTAATTCATGTTTCTTCCTTACTGCATAGCATTCAGGTCCTGCTCTGAGTATGGTTTCAGCAGTTTCCTGGTGAGGTGCTCCAGCTCCTTCATTACCATTGTGTTTCTATTGCCATTCTGTCCTCTCTGTGAGATAATCTGATTACGTTATCCCTTTTGGGGAAGGGAGTCTTGTAGATTCCAGTGCCCAAAGTGGCTGATGTGAGATGCCTAGTTTATTGCCTCGCGGACTTCGCAGTGGTGTACAGCCATTCCTTCCTTTGCTCGGAGCCCAGCTCCTTTTAATACCTGTAGCAATAGTTAGGAACACTGTGCTCCAGCAGGGCAGACCTCTCGATCTGAACACTTCAAATGCAGGAGGCCATCAGGGAAAAGATCCATGTCAATAGTAGCCCAGCATCACATACCCTTTTGTTAGTGAAATATAGTTCAGCAACACTCCCACAATGCTTATTTTCTTTCTTCAGCTTTCCTGCCACTTTAAACAGGGTCATGTAATGTAATAGTGACTCCTCATCACTGGTGCCACAAGTGAACCACGCGGGAGGTGTAAACCACAGGAAGGATGAACCACACAGGACGCACAAAAGCCTTTGGGTTGAAATATTTCAGCCTTCCCTTGATTCCTGCCCTATGGCTTTCTTGTAGAAATTTCTTGGAGGTGCCTGAACAATAATTAAGGCTGTGGATTTTACTCTGGGCTGTCCTTTACCCTTCAGAATTTATGACATTTTAAACAATGAGTCTTTAGGCTTTGTAGCTGATTTATATTTGCGATCGTAGCTGCGAGGGCCTGAAAAGAGTTTACACTTAAAGGCATGTTGCACAGCATCCAGTATTAATACGTGTGTGTACAGGCTGTTTAAATTAAGTCCTGATAGTTGTTCGTACCTCTAAGCAGGACACAGTATAAACAAATGGAAACTGAATGGGACCAGCTCTATTTTCCTCTGGCCTGAAGGAGAGCATCTCGGGGACGGACCGTCATCTTGCTGATTAGTAGCTGGCCATGTGTCGGCTTCGTCGACACATTTCAGAGAATGGGTGGTTTAATGAAGGCTGGAATTGGGGAATAATTCATTCCGTGCCATGAGGTTAACCACAAGCCTCTCAGAAATCACAGCGCTCGCTGCTCCAGCAGATGTGCTGGAACTCGGTGCTGTGACTGGAGGTTTTTCAGCACTCTGTTCCCCCCACCCTTCTCTTATAGGAAAGCACGCACCCTTCCCGCTGCCAAAACTTTTAATAAAAAATAGATTTGCTCTTGCAGTTTCCAGAATCTTTATCAATCTTCCAGCCAAAGCCAGAGTAATAAACCCAGAGAACATCTAAGCGTGTGCTTTGCAGATGATTGATTTTTGCACTCGGGATGGCTTACAGGCAGTGGCTCCCACCAATACTTTGACATGGTATGTTGCGGGGGACTCCAGAAAGCCCCCTCCCTCCCTACTAGTTGCACAGAAAAATTGGGGTGTTTTTTTGACTTTCAATTGAGTAATTTCTTTGTGGAGAACTCGTTTTTTCTTTCTGGAGAAGGTGCCTTGTTGAGAGGTTTTGCATGCATACCCGATCCAAATTTGTGTTACATATCAGAAAGTACTGTGAAAAAAATCCACGGAGAATGTTTTAGGAGTCTGCCCTTGTGAAAAACCACTTCAAACATTCAAATATTGTTTCAATATTTACCTTCTTTACACATGACCAGTTGGATATTGCATTCAGCCATTAAAGAGAGTGCATTTAATGCAGGTTATAAAACCACCCCTAAACCAAACCCCGTGAGTTAACATAAATGGGACTTTAATGAGATTTAATTTATCACATGAACTTTTCTGTGAGTACTGTAAAGGTGTGGAGTGAGGACAACCTGACTTGAGAATGCTATCCAGATGCTGCTCCTCTGGGGACTTAGTCTTCTCACTTGAGCTGTTTGAATTGTGTACGGAGACATTCCTTGTTTGCTTCAGTGCAGAGTAAAAAGGGTTAATTTATCAGCTTTGTCATCTCCCAGTTTGATTATCATCTCCCAGTTTAAACTACTTTGCCTCACTTTTCAGTGCAACTCAAAGGGTCCATTATGATCCCAGGGAGGGGGTTGATAACCTGCAACTGAGGGGGGCAGTGAGGAGCTGGAAGTAAAAATTTTATAAACCCAGGACCTTAATGAGATATTTGCTGTTGTCATCGATCCAGTTGAGCTAAAACCTGTTCTTAAGAGCAGCTGAGCCAATGTTAAGTCTAAAGAAGTCCTTGTGCTTTTACACCTTTAGCTGTAAGCAGTGCATTTTCTTTGCATGGGTAAGGCATGTCTCTGGGAGGCTTATTTCAGCTCAGATTTACTGCAGATTTGTTGTTATCCCTCATAAGAAAATGTTTACCAGTGGTAAACAAATGAACCTGTTCTTCAGCCTGTCTTTGCACAGTCCCCGGGCCTGCCCGCGGACACGAAGGGAGCTCTTTTATGTGACTCTGTATTAATCTAGTGGCGTGCGGTCATTTCAAGCAAGTCCTGGAGAAAGATCTTGGCCTAAGGAGGTTCTCCAGGTGTTGCTTTACTCGGCAAGTATTGAGAAAGTGAAATAGGTTTAGGGGTGGTACAGATGGCAGCTCTGCAAGACGCTGCCTGCTGCCTCTTTCAGCCGAGACATTCCCAGTTGCCTTGCTTGGGGGCCTCCTCTGACCCAAACAAAACGAACACATGGGATAGCGGTGATCCTAGACGTGTATGGATAACAGGGCAGTGTTTCATTGAAGGAGAGAGGGGTGCTGCATCACTGAAAGATTGTGCGAGGTATTTATGGAAATTTGGAGCCATAGTTAGAAGGCTGGAAGTATCGATACGTTAGCTGGGCGTTCGAGCGAGACAGTGCTGTGGCTAATCAAAACCGTACGGAGATCGTTTGCTATTGCAGCTCTGGAGAAACTTGCCAGTAGAGGCTAAGAAAGATGTATTTTCTCCTTAATATCCTAGAGGTGCTACAGCTCCAGAATTCCTTCTGCATTTCTTGTTAGCAATGGATGTATTATACACCAGAAATTCAGTCTCCTAATGTACAAAATCGGGACACAGAGTCCTAAATGTAAGTAACTTGAAGAGATCCTAACACCTCAGCTGCTAGAAGTTGGCTATTATCTTATTATGTGCCTTCCCTGGAGCATTCAAAGTTGAAAGTGTGGTGATGAGTTTCATTTATTGTATTTTTTTGCAACTTGCCAACTGAAATAGCATAATTTTAATATTTTAACCCAAACTGCTTATTCTTAGGTTGAGATCATTTGAACTTGTCTGCAAGAAAGAGCTGGTCCTGTGCTCCTGTCATACTGTTCTTCAGCATATTCTGGGATTAATCTGGAGATAGTAAAGGTGTATGGTTCTCCCGTTTCTCTACAAGTGTTTATGGCTGTCAGAGAAGCGTTTTACCTTGATTCTCAGCGAGATAACTTTGAAATTGGATGCTTTTCAAATTACTGTTTAATGTAAGACTTTGCTGTCATCTTTGACCTGATCCTGTTTTCACTTTACTTTGCGTGAATGAGGAATAACTTGGTAAATGATTTCACAAGCCTTAGTGGGTGTGCACTCCTGTAACTCCCTACTCCCCCCGGGTAAGTGGTTCCAAATGGATAAGATGGGCACAGATTAGGATTGAGAAACTTGCAGACTGACACTTGGAGACACAGAAGAACAAAACAAGAGGATTGTATGGTAAAGCAGGAGGAATTCCCAAGCCTATTCCGTTGACCTAACCATGACATTAAAATCATTGTCATCAAACTAAGCTTAATAGAGTTGTGCTAAGGGATAGCAGCTGTTTGAGCGACATAATAAGCACAGAAGAATGTCAGTAAACTACCCTTAGATCTGCCTACTCAAACAGTTCAGCAATGGGCTGCCACAGAGCATACAGCCAAGTCAGCCTCTTCTGTACCTTTTGATTGTTTGAATTCCCATTCTTTCTTTATTAGTGTGAAGTCCATCCTCTTCCAGACGTAGCACCAAAAGCAGAGCACCCCATCAACATTTACTGTCAGCTATATTCGCTGATCTGTTACCATCTTAAACCATTCCAGAATTCTCAGACTGGTACATGCTGAGGCTCTGCTACTGGCTCATCTGGAAAAAATAAAGTAAATGAAATACACTTTCATGTCATTCCTGTGTGCCTTCCCCAGCTGTTTTCCAGAGTGCTCCTGCAAAAGATGTGTGGAGGAGCACTTTCTATGCATGGGTTCTGCAGCCTCTGACAGATGGGTGCAGTATACATTCAAACTCAGCTTTCTAAAACCAATGCAGAGGTTTTTTCCAGCTGTAGATAACGATAGCTTTTCAAAAAAGGGTCGATGAGGCAAAGTGTTTCACATGAGAATTCTTATCCCGAGTTTGAAATGTTCTTTTTATAAATCACTTCATGTAGACCAGCGCTCATCACTGATTATTCTGTTCTCAAGGTTTATCAAGGTAAGCTCTCGGAACGATAGGTTTTCAAATATAGCTCAGTCTCTCAAAAGCCATTAATATTATGGAGTATTGAATATTCTTGAAGGGGTAAAATCCCCTCAGGAGTTTTTATCAGGTGAGAAAGGGACTTCTTGAAGAAGTAGAAATCGATTTTGTCATCTTCCATCCTCTTGTATTAGAAAGCCATGCAGGGTTTGTGTACCTGTGTGTGGACACTACTCATGGAGAGAGGACTAGAGAAAGTCCATCACCCCAGATCTGGAAGAGACACTTGCTGCTTACATACACAAGACTTGCCAAAGCATTGCTGTTTGCGCAGGTGTAATGCAGACAGTCTCTGATCTAGAGAATGCCCCTTGACAAAACCCCACTATACAAGAATTCATTTTGATGAGCCAGGCCACTGGTGGAATTTCCTTTTGCTCACAATCAGCAGAGTAACCTTCTGGTAAGACTATAGGTAAGGGTTCCTTATTCAGGTTCTAAAGCACACAAGTCGTAGTTTCAGCTTCAAGCCCCTTTGTCTGGGTGGTCTGCATTGCTTTGCAGCAAACCCCAAGTATTTCTTCTGTATAGTTCTTGTATTCAGATCATCTCTAAAACCTTAAGACAATTCTGATACAAATTAAAAAGTGATTCAGAGCAGACTCATGTTTAAATAAACAAACCTCAGGATTTGGGCTTCCTTAGGACTTCTTCCAAAGGGATTCTCGCTGATGAAGTGGAGGAGAACACCAAACGTTTTATGTGATTACTTCACTCTACAAGAGTCCCTCTCTCTCCTTTCCAGCACATTTAACAGCGGTTAGCATCACCGACTTGGATTTCAGGGCAGTGAAGAAAGAGTATTAAATTGGTACAGGTAGAAGTGAAATGTTCTCCTGGTGAAATACACCCCTTTGTGCCAAAATTAAAAGCATATGGGGAAGCTTGTATGTCTGACACTTTGCTTTTCACTTGTCCCTGAAACAGAATACCACAAGAGAAGTAAATGGGGTTCCTACTTGTGGACCTTTCTTTGATTCAGCTCAGCTGTACTAATGCCGTAGCTTTTTGAGCAGAAGAATAATCAATCCATTCTCCTTCAGACAATAAATCAAGAGAATAAATCCGACGTCTGTGTCGTGTGTGAGTAAGGAGATTACAGCCAACGCTAGTTTGCCTGTATGATTTTGATTTCCTTCTTGATTTTCTCAGGAGGTGACGTTTAGGCAGAAGTTGTTGATTTCAGATATTAGTAGCACAGACAATAGTATCCTGAATGAATTGTTTGCCCTAAAGAAAAGCTGCTACTTTTCCCTGACTGATGAAGTTGCTAAGTTTTAAACATCTGTCCACTTAGGAAGGAAACTGTCCCTTTGTCCTTTTCTTTCATCCTCAGATGAACTGATTTTGTTCATGCTCCATTTTCTTTCTCTGCCTTACTCTGTTGCTCATTCTTCATTTCTATTTTTACTCTTTATTTCTTCTCTTTCCAATTTAAGTACATACGGGTAACAAGCATGTAGTAAAACTAGAGCAGTCCTCATTGCAGCTTGCTGCTTGGGATGTGCATCCTGAGTACCTGGAGATGTTTAAAAACTGAACTGGATTTCACAGACTTTTTTTAAAAAGGTGTTTTCACACAATTTTTCTGTCTGCTCCCTTTTGTGGGGGAAGATCATCACCTTTGGTTCTTGGTTGATACCTTGTCTGGTGCAGTGCCCTCTTAGAACCATGTTCTGTATTGCTGAGGTGGTAGTAATCCTGGATTCTTGAATGGCTACTACAGAAAGCTTTATGGGTAGTAGTGAGGATAGCAAAAATACTAGTGAAAGCATCTCCAAGTTCTTATGTCTGAGAGATGTACGCTTGCCAAAAAAAGAAGTCACTGCATTTCTGGTTTACAGTTGGAGTTGTAACATGTTTTGGGCTAGGGGTATGAGCATAATTGGCTGGAGCAGCTAATCTGTTGGGCAGTTACATATTGCACAGCTCATATTGAGATGCATTCCAGCTCTGTGCAATGTCACTGGGAGGTATGATTGTATGGAGCAGTTGAGAATTTGGCTTGATTCCTCACTTTCTGTTCTGCATTTTTTCTGTTTCCCCTGATTGCCTTGCACCAGCCTCTGTTTTACTTCTAGATGGAGAACAACATTAGGAAACAAAACTGTTCTTGCTATGAACTTGGAGGGGTTTTCACCTGTAACGATAAATCAAATTGCATTTACTTCTTTTAGTGTGGTGATGTGATGTAAAACTCGAAGGATATTTCAGTTGGTATTTGTTGGTACTGTGACTTCTTGGCATGGTTTTCATACTTAAATCCTGAATCTTTAGTGTGGAAGATGTTCATGTTGTTCAGACTGTCTGTGTGCCCAACAGAAAGAGGAAGAAGTCCAGTACTAAAAGTCAGGAGCTCATCTCACCCCATGTTTTATTAAATGTGACTCGGCTTTCATATCCTAGCTCCTGAATTAAGGAACTGAAGTTTGACCACATGACTATGCATCCCGCTTGCATGCAGTGCCTGAAGACTGGGCAACTGCCTTTATTACCTTTTCTACTGCTGCAGGACAGGGAAAGAAATCTAACTAATTTTTAATCTTCTAATGCATCCCTTTTGGGGACAGAATTTGTTGAGACCCATAGGTACCGTGCATGTCCTTTAATAAAGAGTAAATACAAACTTGAAACCACAGCTCTAGTTGCTGTTGGCTGGATTTGGTGTTGCACAGCCTAACATTTCTCCTTGCCACCTCCATTACTAAGGTTAATTTCTGCTGTTCTCATCTTCATTCCTGCTTGAGCAAAGGCAGGATTTGTGCGGCTCACTCAATGGAGAGTGTTGGTCTCAGTCACCTCGCAGCTGCTGTAACTCGTTCCTCATCAGCTCGAGCTCTCTTCTCACATGGAGTGGATGGTAATGCCACGGTGCTTAGCGTGCAGACCGGGACAGCCAGCTGTGGCATTCATGAAGGACTGTTAGGCAAGAAAATGAAGTTTAAAAAGCTTTCACTAATGTGGTCAAGGCCCTGAGTTGGGAGGAATGATGGAATAAACTGCAAAGGTTTTGCTTTAGGCACTGTGGCAGATGATTTTCTAATAACTTACATTGTTTTTAAAGTTATTGAGCTCGTTCCTGTTTGGTTTTCGGTTATTCTTTTCCCCTTAAGAAAACAATTTCTTTGTACCTTAATGATGCAGCTTTTGGATGGGGTGGGTGCTATTCTATTCCTTCTCCTCCCATTTATTATGTCAGTGCGTCTTTTACTACACATCCAAGGGCAGCTTTGCTCTCTGGTTTTTACAGTTAAGTGCATTTTTTGTGTTGTAGGTCACCTGTCACATTTCACCAGGGCAGTATCTGCGCACTGGAAGTAATTCAGCCCCTCTCTCTGTTTAATTTCATGCTAATGCCTGGAAGATGTTATCTAGGTTAGCTAGGGTGAGGAACACTGTGTCCTGTCTTAATTTTCTTTGACTTCTTGACTTCTGGCTGTCCCACCAGCCCTTGGCGTATGACGTTGGTCTCGGTTGGACAGATACCTATCTCAAGTGTCAACTGGCCAGATGAATGGATGCCCATTGTAAATTGCTCAGTTTAAATTTATGTGCTGCACTGAATACAGCTTGAAATCTTGGGTCTGTAAAGAGGGCTACTAATTCTTGCTGCAGATGCTGTAAACGGGACAATGAGAAAGTCCTGGCTGATTATTTGTTGTTTCCCAAGTTACTCTTAAGCTGAGCTCTCCAGAGGAGATACGTAATGTAATGAGTTTCCTTTGCTGCGCGGTATCTATGCTGTGCTTTATTACCTCTGATTGTTTATAACGTGCATATATTTATGCTCTGCTTAGGAGAAGGAGTTTGGAAGCCTGATGTGTTCATACCTATTCACTAACGTATTCTCAGTGTGCGTCAAGCGTGAGTGGAAAAAGGGAAGCACAACAAAAGGTGTGTGTCATGGGTGCCTCTTGCAGATGTTGAATCTGCTCATAAGAAGAGGTTGTAAGAAAGTTTTAGTAATGAATGTTGTATCATCACTCTTTTATAGTTACAGCTGCTCTGGGTGAAGGAAAGTCCCAAATCTCTCGTATTCCCAAATCTCTCACATAGTGTGATTTGTTGGTATATAAATTTATACTATTTATTTCTCATTTGACTTCATTTTTCTTTATGCCGTGGCCCACTGGGACAATGTGAAACAATAGTAAAATGCCTGCTCTGATGTAATGATTGAGTACAATTTAAAAGGATAATAATATTTAAATTAGATCCTCTCCCTGCTCAGTGCCAGGAATAATTGGTTTGTTAGGTCAAAGCAGATGAGCAATGTACTTGCTTAATGGACTTATCTCTCGAAAAGAAGGTGTTGTTGCCCAAATCCTTATGATCATCATCTGCTGGTGGCTAATTTCCTGGGAGGAGTTGAATCTTAATGACATATTACTTGTCTGGGATCTGTCTGCACTGGGAACTGCTTTCCTTCTCTTCTACCACATTAATTTGGGGTTATTAAGGAAGGGAGCAGGCAGGAGATGGCTCCATGTAGAAGACCAAAAGCAAACAGAACAGTTTCCACATGAAATCCAGAAGAAAGTGTGCAGATTTGGGACCAAGCTAGAGCCATCATGCCATGCAGATTGTCTCTCGCAGATGTTTCCAGAGGGAAGGTGATTCTACTCATATTTCAGGATGTGATGAAGTCTGCAAACTAGAGACTTGGTTAAAGCAATACATGTTATTGATTTCATTCCTAGTCACATCTCTTGTGACCTAACCCTGTGATGCTAGTTTGGAGGGAACAAGATTGTGTCTTGCCTAAGAAAGTTCATCTCTCCCATGAAAAGCCTGCCACTTTCTGCACCAAGTGCCTGTAAAGAGCTAGTAAAATACAGGGGCTGTGCTTTGGTGGATATTAGCTTCTGGCAAACCGATAGAGCAGAACCTTTCATAAATGGAATTCTTTAGCTCTGTATAGAGAGATGTAATCTATGAAATGAAAATACCAATGTAGTGCACTTGCTGTACGTACTAGCAAATTATTTCCAAACGCGTAAAACCAATGGATTTAAATTTATTATGCTAAGAAATTGCTTGGAATGTAAAGATCTTAGATAGTGCCTGCATTTTGTGCTAAGTAGCCATCTTCTGGTTAAATTGAAATATAAGGCTCACTCTGGGTCTTCCTGAAAGCAGTGGCAGGAGTGCTGTTGGCTCTGCTAAATGCAGACCTGGGAAAATGGGAACTACCCTGGAGTAAGTGGGAAGAGTAACAGGAAGAAGATGTGTAAGCATGCATAACCCATCTGTACACCAAGACAAGAATAGTTCCTCCTTGCAGTGATCAAGCAGTGGCAGTACGTCAGTGATTTCAATAGGCAGCAGGCTGGTTTGGGGTGAGGTTTGTAGAGCTCACGATGGCATAAGTAATAACTGTTGGTCTATGCAAGAGCTGCTGATTTTGGGAAGTTTAGCATCCTTTGCACGTCTCTCAGCACTCTCAGAGAACTACAAAGAAGTACAAATCCCAGCCTTTTGAAGCTTTCATGAAGTAAAATCAGCTGAGGTTTCAAGCTTGAAAATCAAAAAAGCAAATGCTGAAGGATGCTTTGGAAGTATTAGTTGTTCTTAGGATTCCTGAACGAGTCTCTAACATTATTGGTACTAGTAAAACCCAAACAGTTTAAGATTCAGAATAAGAAATACCCCTGGACCCATTAATTTCCTAAGCAAGCTTGTAGAACATCAAGGTGATTATTCAGAAATCATCCTCTGTGAGCTGTGCCAAGCTGGATCTGAACCAGACAATGTTCCTACGAATTGGCAGTTATCTCTGTCATGAGTTAGAAGGATAAAGGAGAGATCTGACAGAACACAGAACAGTTCCAAGACAGGAAGAACACCACTTCATCCCATCAGATCTGGTCCTATGACATGAGAAGCGCATGATTCCCTTTGGAACATCCTTGCAGATGACCTGGAGGTGCTTGCGTTGTCCTGACATGGTGTAGCTATGTGTGCCCAGTACTCCTGGTCTGGCTGTGTGTGCTTGTATCTCTGTTCTCCTGTAGTCCTGGTAGACCTGGCTTGTGCCCTTCACATCAGAGGTAATGCTGTGTTGCCGTTAAACTCTGGTGTTGCTGAGAATTAAGACAATTTGTACTGAACACAGGGCACTCCCTGATCCAAGAGGCTGAGGTTTATGGATTTAAAAAAGAGGGTATTTTATTAATCACTGCCTAGTTGATAATGAAATGAACTAATTTCTTGCTTCTTACATGTAGATGTATAGTGAAGATACCTCTTGGGCTCCAGTTCATACCTCTCAAGTGAAAATAATGGATCAGGAGTTTGACTTGCAAGTGAACAACTAGCCGAGGTGTTGTGCTTTTAATTTTAGAAAGAGTTACTGACAACACAATGGTTGGTTTGGTTTTCTCTGCACTTGAGCATGTATAAACACTTGTATCATATACATACGTGTGTTATATTCTTGTATGTATGCAAACACTTGTCCTCTTTGCTGGAGGCGGCTATATTAGATCAAAAATATGATGGAGAGGATGATGGTAACAATAAGAGTTAGAAAGAGGTCAAAATCAGGCAAAGTAGGGTGACTGAGCTGTGTGTTGTGGGTTTGAGATGGTTTAACTGGCGGTGACTTTCAAGGACCAGCTACCCATTTTGAGTTTAACGCTCTAATGTAAAAAAGCATAACCTGTGAAACAGTGGGAAATCTTGGATTTGTACTGGGAGAAAAAAGAAATCACTATTAGAGGTTGGTTACGTTATCTTCACAACTACAACGGGCTGTTGTCTCGGAATGGTTTAGGGAATGTAGTTACAGCTAGAGGTGATAGAATGGGTTAGTGTTTAAAGAATAAAGATTACATGCAGAGTGTGTAGGAAGCTGAAAGATGGTGTTGAAGTAAGGATCAAGACTAAGACATGGAAAGGAATCTTGTGTGGCATGGGTGCTTGGAGTGGGAGTTACGTTCTTGAGGGAAGAAAAGAGTGGGGCTGCCTTGGTAAAGAACTTGAGGTGATGATGGAAATTATGAAAAGAGACTGAAATTTGGATACCTGGGTAGAAGCTGTATAATGAGGGTTAGAGAAAGAGAAGCAAACAACCCAACTTCCTAATTTGTTCCCTAAGACGTGGATATACAGTTATTGCTCACTTGGTAAAGACTCTGCACTTTTTGAGGTAAAGCAATTGCCATACCAGAATATCTAGTTTCAGTCTCCCTGGGAGTAACACCCCAATCCAAACCCCTTCTAATATCCTGGGGCTGAACCGTGCTGCATGAATTGACCTCTTTCTGAAGAGTGGTATTCTCAGTACTTATCCCAGAGCATGGCCCCACTAGCTTTCGGTGAAGCAGGCAGTAGGACAAGTGATAGTTTTACCAGAAGTCCAATGTAATATCTTATAGATAGGCTGAACAGTTGCAAAGAACTGTCTTTCTACTTTCCAGCGGAAAGCAAATATTAAAAATGCATAGGAATTTATTGCTTTTCATCCCAAACAATTGCTTTTCTGTGTCTTCTAGCTGGTTTAGAATGAGGAAAAAATGCTGAGTCGCTTAAATCAGAGGAGATGAGTAAAGCAATGAACTCAGAAGACTATAAAGGTTTTTGGGGAGAACTCCTTTGCTTTGTTAGGTACTTGCTCTGCACCTCCAGCATGCTCAGAAGTAGAAAATACTGTTAAGAGTCAAGCAGAAGGACAACACCCGATTTGAAAGTTGGAGCTGTGAGGCTCTTTGGCATTTCCCTGAGGCTCTTTCCCCCAGAATCTCCTGTCTGGACTCCCATCCCATCACTGTGTGTGCCATCAGCACTCTGTGTAACCTATCTGAATAGCCTCTAAAGAGCATGAAGACAGCCCTAGCCTTGCCAGTGCTTCAGCACGGGGAAGAAAGACCCGCTTTATGTTTATTTCATTTCTGACCTTTCTGGAGTGTGAAAAGGAAAGAGCAACGAGACCGGGTAATATTTTTACTGTCAACTCCATTCCCATTCTGTTTATTTTCTCTTGAATATCTTAGACAACGGCTGATGTTTTGGCTCTGCGTTTACACTCCGCTCCATGGCGAGTGCAAGACAGTGCATGACCTTTTTCTTAGCAGAATGAAAGATAAATATAGCTGGATGTGTTGAAGCAATCCACTACTACAAGGAGCCTCATCAGCACGATCGTCATCTGCTTTTGCGTTTAATGAGGAAACTTGTTCCGTTGCACAGAGTCAAGCTGAAAACAATAAAGACGTAGCCGCTACGAGCAAAACTATTAAAAAAATTAAAATCCTCCTCATTTCATTTGTTGAAAAACAAAAAGAGTGGGTAGACGTATGGCCACCCACTTGGTTGTGCACATTCGAAGAAGTGAAAATAACTTGTGACAGAATTGCCTGAAGGTTTCGTTTAGCCCATCACACATGGCCTCAATAACGCTGAAAGAGTTTCTTTTACCCCCTCCAACCTACCCAGCCCCTTCTGCTCTGCAATCTGCAAAGCATTTTTCAAATTAAGTGCGCGCTGTTTTCCTTTTAAGTTTCAGGAGCAAGTGGCTGAGAAAGACATGCTGAGAGATTGGAAACAATCTGCGTCGGCGACAAAGGGAGATGCCTGCTGCTTTGCAAGCAACACAGAAAATATGCCAGCCATGCCAAGCTCTGTGGCAGCGATTCCATAGCTGACCAGTGTTTGTTTGTGCTGTGCACTCGCCGTTCTTGGGCCTGTGATGGGGTGGAAGATGGATTTAAGAGCCCTTGGAAAACCATTTCGGTTTAGGTCATATTTTATTAGTGTGTTGTCTGGAATTTGGAGCTGATGTTTGCCTCTAGAGCCTAGATAATGAGTCTTCTGGAAGGGCTGTGCCTCGCTTCCCTCTGCAAGGGTGTAGGTGAAGGGGTATGTGTTTGCAGCTCTTACAGCTGGGGCTTTGGCTGCTCAACAGGCTGTTACCAAAACTGTCGTTCTGTCAGGGTAGAAGAAACTAAATAGGGCCATTTGCATGTTCTGATGAAGAGCTGATAGTGTCAGAACTAAGTGTCAGAACTAGTCTTGGCAGCCTTTTTAATTTATGAGAGAGGAGAGGCTCTTACATGCTCAATAAGCACGGATCACTTAAGCAAGGCAAGTAGTCAGCTGGTAAAACTATCCATCTGATGGAACAAGAGATGAATACAAGGAAGAGATCATAAAAAACAGAAGGGTTGTCATAAACTGAATCATTCCAGAAAGATAATGCATGAACTTTGTGGAAGAGCACGAGCTTCACATTCTTGTGGAGATAAACGATTTGAAAGAAGACAGTGGAGAGTTCAAGAGATGCCTATGGTCTAGATGGATGGGAAGGCATAAGGGGAAGTCCAGGAGTTACTTCTGTGTTGCTGCTGGATATAGCCTTTTAAGCTTTTTCCATGTATGAGTTCAGGACTGCACTTTCTCAGGCACTGACTGCAGCCTGTCTTACACAGGGTTATTGTGTAGAAGCTGTTCCCTGATCCATACACAGGTTCAGTAATCCTCTGCATGCACTGATGTATCTCTCTGCAGGGTTTACCTACGTTAAACTGTTCAAGACAGCTGGGGGGCCCAGAGCAGATGCCAGTCAAGGAGGAGGCAGGGTTGACTCAGGAGAACCATGACTGTGTGTGTTTTCTGGCTACTCCACAGCACTCACAGTGGGAAGCAGCAGATTCTGCCGTCCTCAGGACTGTGGTACTGGCTGTTGCAGTGCTGCACTGCCATCGGCCCACAGGATGAGGAGCAAGGGGGGCTCTTTCCTTTCAAACCCCCTCAGCATGTTGCTGGGAATGTCCCCCAGGTTGAGTATCTTGGTCTTAGTGAGCTAATGAGCAGGTAGCATTGCAGGGCTGTAGCTTATTAAATAGTTTGAGAGACAGCTATAAACTCTGTGTTCCTGCCAGCAGGAGATTAAATGTGAAAATGATGTAACCTCCCTTAGAAAAGGGGCAGCATTCCTACTACAACTGTTGTAGCTTTGCTCTTGCGTTGCTCAGCACTTGTTAAGCACTGAGAGTAGGGCTGGCATTTCTGTATGGCTGTTGAGAAGAGTTGTTGTGTGATGATCTAGATCTTTACAGTGATATTTAACCTTTGTGCTATGAAATAGCTAAGGTTTCCTTAGCCAGAGTGGTAAAATACAATTCCTGGCTTCTACCACTGCAGTCCACGCGTTCCCAGGAGTGAGAGAACTGCCTTGAAGTCAGATATTTTTCTTACTAGTTTGTCTCCCTTATCTTCCCTCGTTTGATTTAGCANAAAATACAATTCCTGGCTTCTACCACTGCAGTCCACGCGTTCCCAGGAGTGAGAGGACTGCCTTGAAGTCAGATATTTTTCTTACTGTCTTCCTTATCTTCCCTTGTTTGATTTAGCGCTGTTAGTTGGCAATGGCAGGAGATTTTTAGGGTGTGATCTGCAGATAGGAAGGCTGTTTTTATAGGAAGAGCAGGTAATCATCTCACATCAGGGGGTGATAGTAAAAAGCAAAACTCTTGGAGCAGGCGTTTGTTGCAATTTGAGGCTGTCCTTTTGGAACTGGGTACCAGGATGAGGAAGCGGTGTAGCTATGGGTAAGAATAGGTTTAGAAAAAAAAGAGTTTCAAACTAGTGGAAAGTACATCAACCTAATTTCAATACCTTCAATTCTCAAACCCTTCCTGTCCAGTTACATGGCTGGGGCTGTCTATTCCAACCGCTTCTTGACAGAACGGTTTAGCAGAAAAGCATTGTCAGGCACTGTGCTGAGAGTCGATAGAAAACGCTTTTTGCTTTGCACAAGACCCTCAAACTCTTAATCTTTTGCATCTGACATGGTTTGTCCTGTTCACAACTATGAACAGGGCAGGGGTCAGGAGGAAGGAGCCAGGCTCTGCTCAGGGGCACCCAATGCTAGGACAAGGGGTGTCAGCTGGAACAGAGGAGGTTCCACATCAAGAGGAGAAGAAACTTCTTCCCGGTGAGGGTGCCAGAGCCCTGGAAGGGGCTGCCCAGGGGGGTTGTGGAGTCTCCTTCTCTGGAGATGTTTCAAACCCACCTGGATGTGTTCCTGTACTACTGGATCTAGGGGATCTTGCTGTAGCAGGGGGATTGGACTGCATGATCTTTTGAGGTCCCTTCCAATCCCTGAAATTCTATGACTCTGTGAAGTAGAAATAGGTGGCTCGGGGAAGCTGCTTAGGAAGAAGCAAGCGTGAGCTTTACTTTTTGTCAGAGAAGTTTATGCCCTCTTGGTTCTATAAGCCAGGAAGCCAAGTCTAAGTGAGAAAGATTCAGCTATCCCCAAGATACGAAGCTGCACTGTGGGGTGTGTGTGCTTTTGCCACAGATGTGCAGAGACTGCCTGAGCTTCCCAGGCAATACTGACACTGACAAAAATACTGCGAGGTGGGTGGTGAGGGCACTCTCATGTTCTGGATGCCTTCCTTATCCTGTGTCTGGGGCTAATGGTGGGCTTCTCAGGGAGGTCCAGTCTGCGTTGATGGAAATAGTTGCTATAGTAGTAGAATTTCACATCAGGATTGCAATGTCACACACCGTCTTCTGCTAGACTTTTCCATCTAGAGTTATATGTGACTATGAAAGCACTGGCTTTACATTTCCCCCTTTCATTGTAATTCAGAAAGTCAGCTGTGGTCTGAGTCCAGTTCCTCTGCATTGTTGTGGTGTTTTAGTCATGACATTACTTGCAGTGGAACAAGAACTCTCCAGGATGTAATCCACAGTGAGCAGCACATTCCTGTAATAAGGCAGCTAATGCACACAGCTTGTGAGGAAGAGAAATACTCAAGAAATAGGGTGAAAAGTAAGCTTTTCTTCCCCTGTCCTACTTCCTCTAGGTAAATCCCTTAAATTACTGAGCTCCAGCTGATTCAAATCTCTACTTGTTCTTTGGCTGTTAATAATACACAGTCCAAAATTCACCCGTCAACCCAGCAAACCCTTGACCTGGTATGGGCAACATGGTTAGGAGATTCCAAGGACTTTCTCGCCCTTGGAGCACTGGCTAGTGCGGTGCTTGCCCCAGCTGTGTGCTGGAGTTGCACCTACGCCTGCACATCTCGCTGCTTCACCCAGATGTAGCAATGGAAGCTGAAAAGCTCCTTTTAGGGGGCACTGCTTAGAGGGAAGCAGGATCCTCTGGGCTGAGAGTCAGGTAAATTGGGCTCCCTTGTTCCACTTGCATTTGCAGTTCCTGTGCTACTGATGTTTATGACAACCTGGACCTTTGGTATTTCAGAGTGCTGTGGTATTTTAAACTAGTGCTGACTGTAACTATAGAGGCAGCTTTGAGACACCAGAAAATTACAAGCTCACACCTAAAGCAAAATGTTTTCCTTTTATTCCAGACCTTTAAGTGTGATGTGCAGACATTTTTATGCCTTCCTCATTTTTACTTTGTCCTTCTTTCCAACCATAGAATTAGCAGGTTTGTCGTCCTTTCCAACCATAGAATTAACACCTTTGTCCCATCAGTTCCTCCTGGTTTTTTTAATCATTCCTCAGAACTGAGGGAGACCCCCCTCCCCAAATTCTAGGATGAGAATGAGGAAAAAGGAAAATTGGAGAACTGGGGAGGGAGGAGAGGGGGAAGACGATGGTGGGAGCTATTATTGCTGTTCTTTTTTCCTGTTGCCCTTGGTAAGGGAACAGGGGGTCCATAGTTTTGGAAGGTTTTTTTTATCTGAACACAAACTGCAGAGCTTGCATGAAACCTGGTTTCGAAGGCAGGCCATTTTCAAGAGTCCTAGCTCTAACAGCTTCTGCTTTGCTTGTCAAATACCAGGAGGCTTTTTAGAGGCTGCTGATTCGCTCTGATCCAATGGGAACCACAAGCCTGTGACTTGAAGGGTTTTCTTTCTAGGCTCAGTTTAATGGAGGTTCTGCCAGACTGAGGACGTAGTTAAAGTTAAGTACGTGGTTAAGTGTCTTGTTGGAACCAAGTCAGGATACTTAACACCCTGCAGAATCCACTGCTTAGGCTGAATGTGTGTAATTGTCTCTTTCTAGTAAGAAAAGAGGAATTTTCCTATTCCAAACCCACTGCTCTTCCTTGCTTTTGTTTTTTAAACATACTCTCTTTTTAAGCCCACCTCTCCTTGAACTCCCCTTCTGAACATAAAAATCCTGAAGCACATATGCTCCTCATGTTTTGACCGTGCACAGGTGAATGTTTCCCTCTCTCCAGCTGCATCAAAACCAAATGTCAGCTCAGCAACACTGCATTTTCTTTTCTAATTGATATTCCAAACTGGCATTTCCATAGGGCTCTTTGTTAACAGCATATAGCTGGAAAAAATAAATAGGAGACTCATGCCTTTTCTATTATGACTGTGTTTTCACAGTAGACTGGAGCATGTGTGTTGCTTTCCTGGAACACCGATAGTTTGCTTAGGTGTTTAGAATGTGATAATGCTGGTTTGCATTTACAAGGACTAATAACAGGGATCCAGGAATAGATAAACATGATGGGGTATTTCCATTGCTTTAGCCAGCTATTCAGAAAGTGGGCGAATGAAACCCTGCTTACAGTATGCTTTCACAACAAAAACATCCAGGACAACTGGACTTCAGCACTGCTTGTTCTGCAATTGATTTTGGGTAGGAAAAGTTCAAGCCATTTTGGCTTTCTCATCAGGTAGGATCCTGGGATTAATTATTATTCAGTCATCAAGATTTTTCTATTGGTTTTTGCTTTTGTTTTTCGTTTTTTATAGGAACACTGTGAGAGGAAAAGCTATTACATTGTCATAGTGTTTTAAAGGCTGAGAGTTTTTGTTTGGATGACTCCGTTACAAAGGTTTTGCTTATCCTTTGCCAATTAAGTAGAGTTTCTGCTTTCTGCAAAAGTTGCTGGCGTTCCCTGCCATGAGCCTTTGCCTCATCATCCGAGAAGGTGCAACTGCGACTCGTTATTTTCTACTTACATGACTGCATGATAAAGTTAGCTGGCACACAGCATGGAGACAATAAATCTGAAGATTTTATATTTAAAAGCGTTTTGCTTTTGTTAACCTTTCTTAAAACAACTGCTGTGTTTCAGAGGTACCAGAGAATTTCACCTCCTCCTGCTCCTATTGTAACAGCTGACCTATAGACTTTCTCTAGTCTGTAAGCACAAGCATGCTTAGCGCTCTGCCTGCAAGCGTTCAGCAAAGAGCAGAATTTCCAGACGAGCTGCGATAACTCTATTTGCAGCGTGGAAAGCATTACTGTGTGATTAGTGCTAGTACCCTCTCCCAGAACCCAGCCTTTCCCCCAAACTGCACATCTGATACTCTTGCTATACTTGCATCTGGACTGGGAGAGAAAGCATGCAGTCTGCTGCTTCAGTGAACATAGATGTATTCTCTTTGACTGTTTGGAGCAGTTGTGGTGGTGGTCTCCTGAGGTTTGCTCTTGCCAGCCTCCATGCCTGTGCTGTATTCACTCCTCAGCAGACCTGATGCGGATGTTTCCCTTTTGCCCAGACTGTAAGGAAGAAGTAAGGTTGCTCAAAGGAAGATGATGCTGGAAGGAGCAGGGACACAGCTTTTCTTTGTACCTCAAATCATAAATGTGTTCTGCGCAGCCATTGCTTTCCTTGTGTTTTGTGGTGAAGCGGTGTGGAAGCTGTGCAGAACCCAGGCATCAGTCTGGGAACGAGGTTCTCCGGATACATTGACAAGTTTTGATTTTTGCAATAAAATCTTGTAGATTCATGAGTTTTACAAAATAATTCTGCGTCGGCTTTATCTTAAAAGTGCTTCAGTGGTAGAAACATCAAGTTCTAGTACACCTGTATCTGATGAGTCTGTGTTTTTATGTGACAGTGCCCTGCAAATGTACCTGTTCTGCTGCGACCTCTGCACTGCTTGGGCTTCCCAGAATGTTTCTGCCTTTTTCTTAAGATCAGGATTACTCTGATATGAATAGGGAAGATTTCCACCAGTGTATTTTGCTTTCTTGTTGCCTGATGCTCGTACTCTTCCTTACCAGGAGTTCTGAGACTTTACCCATTCACTCATCTTCTACTGCCTGTGATTGTTCTTAGAGAAGAGTGGGTTTTTTTATACCCTAGTGTTCCCTTCTACACTTGTTTGCAATATAAAACCGAGAAGTCACCTGTCCTGCTAGTTCTGATTGACAGTCCATTCATGTTTCTCTGAAATCCCGACTTCTCTGAGGATTTGGTTTGAGAGAATGGTGGGTATCACCACATTTGTCAGCTCCTTGTGTCTTAAGCTTCTCCTCACTAACTTTATAGCCAAGAGATGGAACTCCTCACAGTCGTTCCTCTTTTTCGCCAGTTTGAGTGCTTTCACAGTTTATATTGGCCACATCATTACTTTGTGTATTATTGTCCCAGAAATCAGAGTCTTTCTGCCTCATCCAATTCTTTTGGAGCATTTTGGATTTGTAGTAATGTCTGTAATGGCACAGGACCATCCCTCTGCCACAGACCAGCTTATTTTGCACAGAAGGTTCTACGTGCCTTGTCAAGGGTTAGCACTCTGTCATTCCACCGTGTCTACTGGGGTGTTCTGCTCTGTGACCAGAGTCAGTTGTACGTGCTTGTCTCTGCAGGTTTATGCTGGCAGCACACAGTTCTGTGTTCCTGCCTTCTCACTCTGTACTCTGTTAAAATGTAAAATGTATGTGCTTTACATTCCTTTTAGTCATGGCAGCCTTTTCTCCTCAGATTCCTGCGTTGCCATTGCTCAGTCAGCTTCTTCAGCCTGAAGGAACCAGAACCTCTCTCAGATCTCCAGCGTCTCAGTGTTCGCTGCCATCAGGCACCTCCGGAGGGTCTCCCATCGTGAAGAGAAAAAAGGTAACATTGATTACATGAGTCAGCTACTCATTCACTACTGGTACAGAGCTAAAGAAGCTGTGTGTATCCTCCCTCTGCAGGCTACGTCAAAACCACCATTGAAAAGCTTCAGTCCTTTCAATTCTTAACAGGACTGACAGCGTGAAAAACCAGGTACTTCATTTTAATGGTGACAGCCAGTAAAAGGAAATACCCGTGTGTTAGCATCCTCATGGCGATTTTCAGGCGTTTTATATTAAATAAATTCAGCTGACACGTCCTAAAAAGAAATCTGTTTTGCCCGTCAGGACAGGAGTATGAAAGCAACTAATTCAGTGCATAGCTGGAAAAGGAGACCCCCCTAAAGGCAGCTCTGCAAAGGCAGCTCTGCAAAGGCATCGGGAGCCAGCCAGTGTTGCTTTTGCAGATACTCTTACATGTGCGGTTAAGCTGCACAAGCACGGAGATATTTTTGGGAAATTAAATTGCCACAAGGTGGTGGAGACAAGGCTGGCATTATTCAGAGGTATTGAACTGTGATCAGTAAAGTTTCTCTCACCTCCTGGACTTTCTTAGCTGGAATAATTTATCCACAGCTGCTGTGCGGGAAGACTTGCTCTACTGAAACAAAACACAACCCCAAAGGTCCATGTTATCTGGGCTAAGTGTCAGGATTCACGTACCAGAAGCGATTCATTTTAACCTGGGATTAAACCTGGGCCATGCTGTTAGCACTCACTGTGCGTTTTGTTTGCAGCTTCTTACTGCTGCAGCTCAGCAGGAGAGGTTGGAGTGTGTTGTCCTGACTGGCTGCACAAGGGCCCTTGGAGAGCAGGGGTGCTGGCACAGTCCTTGCAGCCTGGTGGCTGTTGCTTGGCTTGGTGCTGTTTGGTGTTGCTGTTTCGCCTGCTGTGTGCTCTTGTCTCGGTGCATACTGAGGGCAGGAAGCCAAAGGAGGAGGTGGGCAGTGACTAGGTTATCAGTCTTTGAACTCTTCTGTGGTTGCCTGCAGTAGAAGATGGCTGGCCCAGGGCCGGCTGTCTTTGTCCAGGTTATTTCAAAATGCGCCCATTTAAGAACAATACAAACCTGGCCTGAATACCCCTCTCGATGGAATCAAAAAGGAAATAGGTTTGTCCCAGTACCTCTGCCATTACAGAAGATGAAATGGCTTTTGACATCTGCTGTCTTGTTTTTCTGTGTCGCAGAGTTCTGTCTCTTGCTCTAAACACCCACAACTGCCGTTTCCTAAGAGCGACCCTTGCCTATTCCTTCCGGTGTCATTTTTTTTGGTTGTTGTTCCTAGCTGCCAAGGACTAATCTGGGTGGAGGAAAATGCTTCAAAATAATTTCCTAAAAGGCTAAAGGAACTCAGTGGAGAGGGAAGCGGAAAGTGGGCTGCAGTTCCTGCCAGCTGGCCAGAGCTCAGCCCCAGCGAGACAGCCCGTACTGCCAGTGCCCAGGAATGCACTGGCAGCCCAGCCCACCCGCTCCTGGCTGGGGGAGGGCAAGTGAAGCAGCCCTTCCTTTAGTGGGATTTGCCATGTGATATATTGGACTATTTTAGATCTATTACGTTAATATTTCTGGCTTTAAATTTGGAACGGCTGTGGTTAAAGTATCCTGGATGCTGTGGTCAAATAGTTGGTGTTGGCAATTTCTGTGGTCACATATTTGGTAGCTAATGCCTTTTATGAATTCCAGATTTTTCTCCTCTGGGATAATTGTGCCTCTGGAGCTAATGCTGGAAGGCTGTCGCTTGGTCATGTTTGTTGCTCTCTCACTGAAAATCACAGCTCGCTCTTCTACCACAGTTACACTGGTGAAAATCAACAGAACGTCCCTGTAGCTACAGCTAGTACATCCCTCTGTCTGAGCGAGCACGTATTTCCCCCACAAAATGATGTTCTGTTCTCTACTGTCAATATAGCGATGTACTCTCAAGTTTGTGCTGAAAGGATTCCCAGCGTGTGCTCTTGGTTTGCGTAGGAGGTGGAATTACTCCTCTTTTCTGCTTGAGAAGAGCTGTAGTCCGGAATACTCTGTGAAACCTGACTGGTTAACCCAAGCTACAGGTTGCATCCAGTGAGGTTGTCTTCATTCAAGGGAGAAATAACAGGCTGAAAGTTTCAAAACATTGAGTGAATCTCCACTCTGTTTGGAAGGCCCTGAACGGGCCACTTCCTACAGAGGACATGGTGCAGGCGTGGGTTTGCCACCAGTGCAGGAGCTGGTAAAGTCCCACAGTCCTCTCCAGCCCCCTCAAGGGCAGCTCAGGGGCCCGTGTCTGGGCAAGACATTCGGAGCTCTTTCAGCCTGTAATTTGCTACAAATCTGGGAACATAGAGGAGTCTGGAGAAACAAAACAAACTGGATTTATCAGTATTTAAAGGAAGCAGACACAGTGATTTGACTGACTGTGACTATTTACAGCCTGACAAGAACTGTGGGGAGTTCGTACAGAAGGAAAAAGAAGGGAGAGATAGAAGCGTAAGTGGTGCCAATGAGCCCGAGGAAACCAAATCTTCTTAAAGAAATCTAGTTTTTGTCAGACTGCAGCACTTTGTGGCAGAAGTTTCCTATTACAGGAGTCAACTCAGACGTTGATACAAGTGTGAGTGCACATTGTGGTGTTAAATCGGTGCCCAGGCTTTGTAAACCCAAGCAGGTTTAAAGGGTACTCGAGTAAAACTCCCATATCTGTGTAGACAGGAACATTCCAGTTGTGCTTGTACTCTCTTACACCCATGGGAAAAAGCAAAGGATGTCCTGTGAAAGTTTTTAACAATCAATTTGTGCAAAAGATGCTTTTCATTTACCGCTGCCTGTTTGCTGCTGGAAACCCGAGTATAGCCATGAGTGCCAGCTGTTTTCTCCTTAGGGCATTAGTGAAAACAGAACCAGTATGCCTTGTGTGGAGTATTGCTGGGCAAAGAAACACCCCAGAGCTTTCCTACTGCTTTGTGATTTCTTTACATAAAAGACCCATAGCCCCTCTTCCTTGATGAGGTAGCAAAATACCTCTCAGTTGCTCTCTGATTTTTGAGACCAATTCCTAGCTCCTCTTCCTTCTCCCGGAATACATCCTTCTGCCTGCTAATAGCTACAAGGATGAGCAGTCTGTGGGTATCGGATGTTTCTGCACTGCATTAAATTAGCTTGGGGCTGCAGTGAAAACAGGGGAAGATGGTGATTCTTCGCTGTCCTCTTCTTTCTGCCTGACAGAAGAGCCCTCTGTTGCCTGTGTGAGGCTGGTTAGTTTACGTGCAGGTTTGTGCCCGTGCCTGCGTGGAGGCACACATTAAAGACAATAAACCTAGGTCCTTTGCTCTTCTTGTTGCCTGAGGTTCTTGTTTCAGCAGCATTCACTATACTGACACAAGTGAGGAATGTCACTGTCTGCAGTACAAGGGGTGTGACTGCACAGCAGTCTGGAGGACTTGGGAAGACATCGAATGCTGAAAGAGCAGCTGTGAACTTGCAGACTGTGCTGTAGTATGGGCTTGTATTGCTGCACCTGCCACCGGATCCCTGCGAGGGAAACGTCCCTGCAGCAGCAGCTTTGCTGCTGTGGTGTCACAGGTCCTGTGCACAGCCCTGTGCTGCAGCTGCAACTTGGCCCCACACTTACTGTTAGGGCAGGCTGCCCCTCAGTTTTCTTTGAGATTGCCTCCTCTTAAAGCTCTGTGGTTTGAGTGAACGGAGTGTGAAATTCCCATCCTTTGAACTCCAGCTTGAACACGGAAGGAAATAAAGTGTTGAAGGGAAGTAGTGTATTTTGTGGAGTAATAGTGAGATGCTGGGACTCTTGTTTACAGTCCCGTGACATCTCTGGTCAGATGGCCCAGTCCTTGCAGGAACTGATTTCTGCTTCGGCAGGAAACATCACCTGGACTCAGTGTTGATAAGGGGTGCACTAATACAAGAGAGAGACAAGGATGAATTGTTGTGGCTGGACTAAGAAGCCGCGTGAATAAGCAAGCAGGACAGAGAGCTGTGAGGAGTGAGACGAGCTCAATAAGAGGTTTGGAAAATGCATCTTGTGGAGAGGAAGGCTTCTATTTTAAAATACTTGCTATATTACATTACGTGTCTGGCAGAACTTCTGATTCTTCTGGCTTTCAAGAGGGCACAAGCCTGTGTCCAGAGTCTCTGTAACTGAAGAATCGATCCTTCGCAGGGTTTTCCTCCTCTGTTCTTGCTCATTCTTTTCCTTGACATTCCAGCGTGTTGGATTTTATTGTGTTAGTGTTCTCGCTCCTGGAATGGTGATAACAAGCATCTCCTGCCTTTCTGGAGCTGTCAGGTGCTAGCTGGTGCTTTTATAATTGTTTTTATCTTTCTAATACCTTCCAGACATTAACTAATTAATCTTCCCAACACCCCGTCAAGGGGGTGCAATAACTCAGGGATGTTATTTACAGGTAAGAAATCGCAGAAGGGAACTGAGGCAAATGGGACAGAATGACAGGGCAGTCTGGGATGAGAGCCACGGGCATGTGCAGATCTGCCTGCGATCCCGTACCTGGGAGATGTTTTTCATGTTGAAAAGCTCTTCTGATCATTGGCTCCCATTTCATTCCCAGGATTTAATTCTCAATTGGTTCCAAAAGAGCAGGAATAGGTTTATGATTAATTTGGGAAATTGTAGACAACTCTTATTAAAAAGACAACCTTGTTCACTAGAAGGATTTCTGGAATCCTTCCAGTCCTTTGGAGACCGTTTTAAGGTTCTCTTACAATGTAAAGACTTTCTCAATTAATATGCCGCTCGTTTTGCCGTGCGGTGGACTGCACTGGGTTTAACGCTCGTTCCCTTCAGCTGTCGCTTGGGGAAATGCAGCAACAGTTACAAGAGTGGTATCGATGGAGCCGTATCTGAAGTCATCTCTATGCACTGCAAGTCACTTTCCAGAAAGAAGGTTAAACATGTGAAAAACGGCATTGTCAGAGGAATAATCTTTAATAAAGGCCCGCTAGTCAGGAAATCAAGTATGGTTTGTAATAGATCTCGTAAGTAAGAAGGCATCTACTGAGAACTGCAGTGACCAAGGAGAAAATTCCCACCCTAGCAATGTATTGAGAAGCAAAATACCATCCCTCCCTCCAGTTGGCCTAGTCATTCTTGATTAACGGGCTTATTAGACATGTATTGACTCTTAGAAGACTGATAGAGATGCTCTTTTAATTAGAATAATTCTTATAGAATCATTAGGGATTGGAAGGGACTTCAAAAGCTCATCCAGTCCAATCCCCCTGCCACAGCAGGATCACCCAGACCAAGTGGCACAGGAACACAGCCAGGTAGGGCTGGAACATCTCCAGAGAAGGAGACTCCACAACCTCCTTGGGCAGCCTGTGCCAGTGCCCTGTTGGGCTGGGGCAACCAGCTCTATCAGTGCAGGCTGGGGGAAGACTTTTGCTATTAGAGAAGTCTTCAGGGTAAGGACCTGGGGGTACTAATGAGTGAAAAGCTGTCCATCAACCATCAGGGTGCAACTACATCTTCGGCTGAAGCAAAAGAAGTGTGGCCAGCAGATCAAAAGAAGGGGGTTCTGCTTCTTTGCCCTGGTGAGACTTCAGCTGGCATCCTGTGTCCAGCTCTGGAGCCCTCAACACAGGAAGGATGAAGACCTGGTGGAATGTGTCCAGAGGAGGCCAGGAAAACTATCAGAGGGCTGCAGCACCTCTGTTATGGGACCAGGCTGAGAGAGTTGGGGTTGTTCAGCCTGCAGAAGAGGCAGCTGCAGGGGACCTTACAGCCACCTTCCAGTATCTGAAAAGAGACTATAAGGTGCTTGGGGAAGACTGTTTGCCACAGTATGGAATGACAGAATGAAGGGTCCTGGTTTGAAGCTGGAAAAGGGCAGGTTGAGGCCAGACAGGAGGAAGAAGTTCTTTGATCTGAGGGTGGTGGATCCCTGGGCCAGGCTGCCCAGAGAGGCGGTGGAAGTCCCATCTCTGGCGACAGTCCAGGTCAGGGTGGATGGGGCTCTGAGCAGTCTGGTCTGGTGAGTGGTGGCCCTGCTTGCTATGGGAGGGGGGGGGATTGGACTAGATGGCCTTTGGAGATCCCTTCCAACTCTATGATTCCATGACCTTTCCCTTCCACTTTCCCTTTCTCCACCACCTCCTGTTTCCCCAGAGAAAAACACCAAGTCTTTCTAGATGATAAAGTAATTCTGTGGTCCACAGTAGCCCGCCCTTCTCAGCAACCCTCCCTTTTACCCTCATTGCAGTTGGCCTCCACCCCCACTACGGTTTTAAATAGAGGCTTGAGTACCTGCCAGCTGCATACCCAGCCCTCAGCGCCGTCTGTGCGGGGATCATCTTTCTGGCTTCACTTGTAACCAGTGAGGAAAAAGATCCTGGAAGAGCGAAGGATATTTCATATTTTGAGTTCTATTATTTAATTTAATCTCCTCTTTGCTTACTTGGCAAGGCAGCAGATCCACCAAGAACTGCACATGTCAGATGTTTTGTAACTCGCTGTGGTTAGAAGGAATCAGTACTGTGCCCCTGGAGGCTCAAGCTGAGGACGCTTTACTCCATGATCTTCCATAGGTCTCCAAATAAAACAACAACAAGAATTTCAGACTTGCTTACAGTAGTTTTGCTGGATCAGGAGAGCAGCTTGGGCGTAGACAGCTGTTTTCCTTTCAGGATGTGGGGGAGTTGAATCATGGAGTGTGAGGGCAAAATAATTCCATGATAGAGGCTATTAGGGAAAATTTATCTTAATGGAAGGGGACAATTCCAAACAGAATGGAGAAGTGAGTGGTTATGGCTCTAGGTAAACTATCAAAGATGATAGTGTGACAAACGTTCTTCCTTTCTCCCTTTGTATGGTTGTACGGTCCCAGTGAACGGACTGGTGCGGTGAGTTCTGTTGGGTTTAGTCTAGCTCTGTGCTCTGGGCAGGTGAATGTAATCTCAACAGTGAACTGCTTCCACCTGGAAGTAACTCAGTTCACCTGTTCACTGTTTGGCCTTTTTAGTCTGTGGTTCAGCCCGGTAAAGTCACATTCTCTGCTGACTCAGTGTGGCAGAAGCAGCAAGAAGTCAAGACAGCCACTTGAGCCCCTTCGAGAGCTGCATGTGAGTACCAATACAACCATTCATCTTTGACTTCCTGTAGGCAGGATGTTTGGGCAACAGCAGAGGCCCACAGCCACATAAAGGTGACAATGGAATAAACAGTATGAATGAGAAAGTGCCTGTAGATATTGGAGTTGTACAGGACCGATACTTCCCTGAGAAATCATCAAGAAGCCAGTGCTGATTGGGACAGGGCAATGATTTTACCCCAGTTACTCCCAGACTCTTGAAGCCCTCTGTGCTTCAGCCTGGAGATATAGGTGATCCCTGAATTAGTTTTACTTTTTAGTTTGTTTCACAGAGGTGGAAGTGATGGGAGAAGAAACATCCCGCAGCAAGGGGTAAAGTCAGATAGTCTCATGATATAGCTGTCTTTTACCTCCTTGGATAGTTAAAAACATTGAAAGCTCTTTACCCCTGTGGCAGCAGAGGTGATTAATGAGAGAAGGTCAAATACCTCACTGTTAGCATCTCAGAAGGTGATAGAAAAGGCCCGTGAAGTCACCTTGTCTATCTCCTTGCCAGCACCGGATTATTCCCTGCAGAATGTTTTCTAACAGGTTGTGAAAGAGAATCACGAGCTTTATGACTTTGGCCTTTTGACAGTGCTCGCTTTGTGGAGCTTGCTGGTTGCTGTAGAGGTCTGGGTAAGACGGTCTTTCCTGGCCTGAAATTGGAACAGAAAGATATTAGCAAATATTAGTCCGAATTCTGTCAGATATTAATGAAAATGGCTGAAATACACGGGGCAAAGCTGAGCCGCGGCGGATGAACTTTGCAGCAGACAGGTTTTTAGCTACAGACTAATAAACTCTATGATGTTGAGGTAAAATAATCTCGCTCTCCGTGTCTTTCCACTTCGATGTCTTCCCGTCGTTCATTCCTCTCCGTCTGGAGCTGCAGTTGAATTATGGCATATGATTTGTATAGATTTGTATCGCTCCCCCCAGGTCATAACTTTCTGATTGATTCCCTCAGCTCCTGGTGCTTACTTACGCTCTTGCTCCTTCTCCACCCTCATTTTCTCTCATGGTTTTGTCTGTTTCCTTTTACATTGTGGGCTCTCACTCAACTCAATTTTCTTCCTTGGTTTCAGAGAAGGAATGTATTGGTTTTCAGGGAAGAGTTTTTCACTTCGTAATTTTTATATTTCTGGGGTTTGCCTTTTCTCTCTCTCTTTTTTTTTTTCCCTTGGGCTAAAATGCAGTCATCTTACTCCAGCAGAGAAAGAATTAGAGCTGCTTATCTTGCTGGGAAATGGAGAGATTCTGTTCCAAGTTGCCATCCGGAAGCTGCTGGCATCGAGAAGAGGTGTTAACAGCTGCTGTGAAAGGGCTACTGACCTTGCTATTAGCACAGAGGTTATTTCTGCCTCTCTAAGTGAGTAACTTACTACATGAATTAAAAGTCTATTTGCTTCCCTGAGGAAAGAGCAGAGTACATCCACATGGAATTCTGTTCAATGAATGGACCAAAAGAAAGCAAAACAGAAACAGAACAAGAAACTCTATAGAGCAGAATAGGAATGTCCTGCGCTGCTGCCTTGGGCTGTAAACATTACTCCTGAAGTGGACTCTTAATTCTCACGTGCAGTGTTTAATACCGAGTCTTGATTCCTGTTCCTATCAAGGCAAAAGTGTACTGAGCCTTCAGCCATAGTGTAACTCAGCTCAGTGCCTCACGGTTCGAGCGTTGGTTAAACAGACGCCTTTTGATGTTAGAGAATGAATGTACCCAGCAATGAAACGCTGGAGGTACAAATTGTAGGGCCTTCAGCTGACGGAGCAGGGGCAGACTGCAGCTGCTTCAGGGAACTTAACCGAAACCTCTCCGATTTAGTGAAGTTGTAGCTCCTTGGCAGGATGAACGCCGTAATGCTATCTTTCAACATTTCTGGGGGAAATGTCTCCAAGCTGAGAAATGTTTGTTCTTCCTCATCCTAAAAATGAAAATGTGGTATGAAAAAGGTATGCAAATGTGACATCTCTCTGACAGCGTAATCATCTACTCCGTGCTTGTTCTAGGCTTTAATTAGACCCCGTCTCTCACTGTTTAGTTCAGGTGTGAAGCTGTGAAATCATAGGAGCAGCAGGCAGTACTAACTCGAGGTGAAATGTTGCTGATGCTGCCAGTGTTCACCCATGCACTGTGTGTGTGCCTTCCTCTTCCTTTCTGCAATCACTGCCAAACTTTCCCCCTCCAGCCCACCAAAGCACTCGTGAAAAACGGGGAGAGCTGCTCTCATTGACAGAGCCGGCGTTGCTCTGGGTGCAAGTACTGCTTGTGTGGAAGGAATTAAAACACCACCTTACACCTTGGGTTTGGTGAGCGAGCGAGCAATGTGGTGTGAGTCCCGCTCTAAAGCATCTCTAACCGGTACCTCTATACTACAAACTATTTGCAACAGATTTAGTCCTAAACCATCCTGGTTTGTTGCTCATAGCAAAGAGATAACCGAGGCCCTGGGTTAGTGCTTTGTGAGACGAGAAGAAAGCTCTATGGTTTGGCATGAAGTTCACGCAGTTCCTGAGCGCGAGGCAGCACGCTGAGTTTTATTACCTTGCAGATTAATGACATTTGCTATGACGAATGCCATACTGTGGTGACAGCAGAGGCCCTGCCTTCACGAAATGGCACTTCTTTCAGCTAACAGCTCCGGCTCCGACCTTGCACTTGGGGCTTTCTGGAGATCTAAGCCAAAGTGGCTTTTAGTGGGGGGAAGAGATTGTTTTGATTAAACAGAAGCCAGATACGAAATTAAAGAAAGAGTTCAGAGGTCGCCATTATATTTTGGCAGAGAGATTTCCTTCCATTTTCGGGGGGAGGGTTTTATTTAGAGACAGCTACACTTTTTAACACTTACTCTCTTATCTACAGGGAAAGGCCTAATAGTTGAAATAGCATTTAGGATTTATAGGAAGAAATACAACACGCCTTTCCCTTTGGAAATGCAAGAAGGTTGGGACTGCCGCGATGGCGGGCTAATTCCATCCAGCTCCCTATCTCAATTTTGACAACTACCAGCCTCAGCTATTCAAAGCACAGGCATTCAGTTCTCTTCCTCTGCAGCGTGGTCAGTCCCCTTGCTTAGGTTTCATCCTGGCAGAATTTTATAACCACATTAATCCTTCTCCCACTCAGGGCTAGATTGTACCTTGTACTGTGGCTCCAAATTAGTCTACAGAGGGTCAAAGAAGTGTTTCTAAGATGGAAGAGGCTCTGCTTCCTGGGGAACACCCATGGTTTTCCCTGTTTCTCTTTCACATGAAGTTGATTAACTTCTGTTTTCTATGGGGTTGGCTGGAGTGTTTTAAGTTTAGGCTGCTGGTGAGCTAAAGATGTGCTGCTAGTCCCTCCTAAGAAGGTCACAGTCATGACCTGCGTGACCAGGCCGGGGATGTGGGTCAAGTTTTTATCTCTTCTGGCTTTCCGTTTCTAATAACCTCTAACAAGAAATTTTCTGCTATGAGTTTCCGACCTGCAGAAAGCTCTGGTGACTGTGTGAGGCAGCCCAGGGAAGTGGTGGAGTCGCCCTTCCTGCAGGTGTTTAAAAGACGTGTAGCTGTGGTTTGTAGTGACATGGTTTAACGGTGGGCTTGGCGGTGCTGGGCTAATGGTTGGACTTGATCACTGTAAAGGTCTTTTCCAACCTAAACACTCCAGTGATGACTTTCTCTCAAGTTTCTTCTCACTTAGAAAAAGATCACAAGGAGTGTCATCTTTGAAGACAGCATCAGCATTCAGCCATAATGGACCGGGGGATCAAAGCCAGGGCAGGTTGGAAGGGTCTCAGAAGTGCAATTCACTTTTTCCTACTGATTTCTCCCGTGAAATGGTACTGCTGGCTGCAGCAGCTCTTCCTGACTTCCTTGGTAAATCTAGAACAGATGGCAGCATTTTGGCAATTAAAAGGATCTTCCAGACAGCAAGTGTTACCCTTGAAATGTGTCTGTTGCAGTGCACGAGAGGCTAAATCATCCCGTGGAATTTGTTCTGCTTTTGAATGGTTTGTGCCCTTTACAGACAGGTTTGATACCTCTGTAACAGCCAGGCTTAGCAGATCCAGGCTTTGAGAGCTCTCTCTCCAGTTCTCCTAAGCCTTGATGCAGATGGTCGTGGTGATGGTGTTCCCTAGGTAGCAGTCCCGGAAGTGGGCAGAGAGCAGGAACCTCCCCTGCATGCCCAGCAATCACCAGTAGACACCTTGTAGTGTGCATTGTTTGGAGCAGTGAGAATGGAAAACACTCCCTCCGTACACTGCGCTCATAAAAGGAAACTGGTTTGGATTTAGGGTCTGGCGCTGTGCTGTTCATGTGGAATGTGGAGTGAAGGGTTTTGCTGCCTTGCATAGCTGAGCTGCATAGCTGCATTGAAACAAAACAAAGATAAAGTGCTGCGTTTGTGATCCTGTGCCTAGAGAGGCAGAATTGGCTGCTCTAGCACAGAAACAGCGGGCATGCAGACAACTATCCACTTGTGCCTCGAAGGCAGCTCCTTCAGATAAGGACTGAGACGTATTGGCAGCTGCATCGTTGCTGCAGAGCTTTCTCTGGGGATAAACTCTAGTGGATTTTTGGCATTGTCACTGTTCCAGCACTTCTCCCAAACGTCTTTTTGCATTAGCCTTTGTAAAGACTGTTTTCTACCACGTGCACAAAATTTAGGTGCTTGTGGAGAGATGCAACAAAGGAAAGGTCAAAACAAGGTGGGTTTGCTGACCCACATCTCTTCACGCTCGCTTCTACTGCTCCTCTATGGACCATAGAGAGCACAACCTGGGGACCCATGGGCAGGGACAGTGCCGCTGCTCGTTTTCATGCCCCATTTAGCAGTCATTTCCTAGATGAATGGTGCTCTCCGAATCTGTGCTGAACGTAACATAGGAGTCAGAAGAAACTCTGTAAACAAAGGAAATGGAAAGTTTGGTTAAGCTATTGTTGGCTTCAAGAAAAAGGCTTATTACCACGCCGAGTTTGTTATGGGTTCTCAGCTTGGAATGAAAGTGTAGGTTTTCTGCGACTGGCTGTGTAAGAAAACCCTGACAGTTTCCTCTGCATAGCAACCCCGGGATCTAAACATCCACAGGTTTTTTACAAGTGATAAGTGGTGCTGTTCAGAACACTGCATTTGAGAATGGAAATGGCAAAGAGCACGAAGGCCAGCCTTGGTTTTCTTATATTTTAATGATAGTGCCCGAACAGTCTCTGAAGCATCTGGGGCTCTGTACATGTGCACTCACTTGTAGAAGGGATAAAACACCTAGAACTGGAACCTCAAATTGTGGCTGAAAAGAAAATGAGAGAAGAATCACTCAACTCATGGTAAATGTGCTCATGCGTGAAAGGTCTCAGCAAAAAGATAGGCACCAGCAGCAAGGATCTGCAGAATGAAACCAGTGGAACTGGGGAAAATGGGTGCTTTACTGCAACTGAGGTTCTGGAAAGGATAACATTGGGCGTTTGTGTATCTGTGTGCTCTGAACGCAGCTCCTTCAGTCCAGGTTTACCATAGCTTTGGTCTAGAATCCTGCCTCGCAGAGTTAGCGTTTGTTATTTGTTCTCTAGTTATGGGGTAAATGTTCCAACGTTTCTCTGCCTCTTGCCTTTTGGGTTATGTTTTGAAGGTCTCTTGAGCTTGGAGAAGAGGAGGCTGATGGGGGACCTCATTCCTGTCTCTAAATCTGTGAGGGCTGGGTGTCAGGAGGATGGAGCCAGGCTCTTCTCAACGTCTTCTGGTGAGAGGAAAAGGGGCACTGGGTGCCAGCTGAAACAGAGGAGGTTCCCTATCAATATCAGCAGGAACTTCTTCCCAGGGAGGGTCCCAGAGCACTGGCACAGGCTGCCCAGGGGGGTTGTGGAGTCTCCTTCTCTGCAGACTTGCCAGACCCACCTGGATGTGTCCCTGTGCGACTTGGTCTGGGTGATCCTGCTGTGGCAGGGGGATTGGACTGGATGAGCTTTCCAGGTCCCTTCCAATTCCTTATGATTCTATGAAAATAATGGGAATTATTCAGGGTGTTTTATGTTGCTCTAGGTTTACATAAATGAGTTCTGCTTGGGTGCTTTGAGGAGGACAGTAACAGAATGGTGATGTCAGATTTTGCCTCCTGTTGTATCTTAGAGGATTTCTAAGAGCACACACCCAGCATTTGAGTTCTAAGAGGTTATTTCCATGATTGTCCTTTCTCCAGCTGTCAGCTACAATCCAGTAGTCTTGACTCTAGAGTCACATGCAGCTTCTGGCTGAAATCATGATGCTTTTGAGGAAGGAGAAGAACTGGAATCTAAGAAAAATCTGTTGGTGAGGGATGGAGATTTAATATCATTCTCTGTGTTACTTTTATCACCTTTTGATAGTTTGAGTAAGAAATTACTGTGAGAGAATTCTATGTCAGGAGAAGAGGGGTTTTTTTTCAGATAAGGGTATCACTAGAGCCTTCGCTGACTCTTTCTTTAATGGATTTTGTTACCATGGAATTGCTTTTCCTTGACTTCAGCAAATATTTATTTCTGGTGCTTGACACTTAATTACTGTTTCTCCGCTTTGGTTTCCTAAGGGTAAATTGTACTTGTGGGAAGTTTTAACTGGAGTCGTTAGCGCTGTCACAGCAACTTGCAAGGACTGAAACGACTCTTGAAAATGGTATTTAGCTATTGAGGAAGTTTACCTTTGTACGAGTCAAACGTTGGCCGCATTATTGGCAGAAAAGAGAAGCTGCTGCTTTGATTAGTCTGTATTCTGCAAAGGACTGAGACTTGACGTGGTTCATGTGGTCTGCGAGTGTCAGGGAGCCGTGGGACAGCCACAGTAATGGGAAAGTGAAGTACGTATGTATGGGTTTGCTAGGAAAGAAAGGGCATTTGCACCTCGAAACAGCCTTACTGCTCCGGGGGGATTTCAGCCGTCTATAATCTACACTAAGCATTTCCCAAAGCAGCTGTGTGAGCAGCGAGCATGTAGAAACCCATCTCTTTCTAGTGACTCCTGCATCCTAACAGGGCGCTTTCCTGAAACAGAGATAGAGCATTAATTTACAACATCTGCTAATCCTGCATTCGATTAAAAGGGTACAGTTGTTTTATGAAGGACTTCTTCTCCTTCTCTTTCTTTGCTGGCTTACTCTTATCCTTCTGATGAATGGATCTGACAGCTCTTGTGTTGTTTGTGGGATCTTCCATCACACGTTGGGAAGCTTCATTCCCAAGCAGGTTCTCCACAGATGCGGATGTGGCTGCATTAGCAAGTAATGTGGTGTGAGAACAGTTCAATTCGCTAAAGGAGTTGATGCTGAGGCCACTTCATTTACCCACTACATGATTTTGAGGGTTGAACATTGCTCTGTTTGGGACCCTTGGGTCCCTAGCAGTGTCGGGCATGTGTGGAGCACTGCTGCTGGAATGAGGCCTTCGGTTTGGCTTCATGAGAGGGAAAGATAGCTCGAGCTTACAAAAAATGCTCTAAAAAGTATGCAAGAGTGGGAGATAAGGGGGATTCACTTGCAAACCACGATACTGCTGCAAGCTAAAGCAACAATACAGATGCAGGCTTGCACTCCTCCTTCCTTCCAAGTTAAAAAAACGAGAGATGTCTGATAGTAGCTGTATTTTTACCCCTCTGCAAACGTGCCGCATTTGAATGTGGGTAGAGGAGGGGATGAGAGCAAAGGAATTTTTGGCCTGTAATTGCATTTAGCTGCTCAACTGTTCCCTTTTACCTACGGACCACCTTAACTTCTCAGTTAATATTGTATTTGAAGTTTTGCAGAATTCTACAGTCTGTTTGCCCAGGTCCCCTTGAATAGGGGATGGCTGTGGCTGTTCAGAGATTTATTAGTAGCCACAGCAGATTCTGAGGTGGAGAACTGTGTCATTCATTCATTATGGTGTCTTGTGAAGGGTACAAGCATGAGCAGCACTGCTGGCCATGATGTATGTTCACAACGTATGAGTTTTCTATAGCATTGAAACCCTCTCTGTACCTCCTGAGGACATGCTCAGTGTTCATGCTAGAAAAATAACATGAAATTAGAACCTCTTGGAGCTCTTTACTAAATATCTCCATTTGCAGAGATTTTATTGATTGGAATTAAGCTTAATCAGAGCTAATGAGCTTGACATGTGGACTCAAAAGAAACCCCCATGATCCACTTGCCACACGACATGTTTCTTTTCAAACGACTTGGTATTCTTGCAGAACTGCCCCATAACTCAGATTTAGTTTTCATGTCATCGCTTCTAGCTGAGGGGGTGTGAGAACACTAGTGGCAGCCAAGGAGAGGTGGCACAGGCTGGTACTTGTTCCCCTCAGCACTGATGTCATGAGGGCTGACAGAAAGCGCTGCATTTTTTCCCGTGTAGAGGTGTGACTGTTTCTCTAGGGGTTGCCTATCATTTCAGGTGTATTGTAATTAAGACTTTTTAGGACTTCAGAATTTGTATACGGAGAACATTTGGGCTTAGCTCTGTTATCTGTATGACATATTTGTGGTGTTTGTTTAATACTGTGACTCCCCCAGTTATTTGATCATCACCCATTATATCCAAAGGCAAATTCTTCTCTTTATTCTTCCAGGATAGGAGGCTTTTTATTTACATTTTTCTTTGTTCGGCTTTTCTCTGTCCTCCTTCCTATCTCAAGTGATCTCTACTGTATCAAGGCAGGGCAAGACAATAGTGTTGGTTGGGGACTTCTGTGTTACGAGCTGACAAGTGTTCTGGTTCTCTCTGCTGTACATTGTCTTCCACGGGGATAGGCTTAGCTCCAGATACTTCTCCAACTGACTTGAGGGCCTTCAAGCCCTAGGAGTTCAGTTACTGAATAGTGTTCTGTTCAATCAGTTCAAGCTGTTCAAGAGTGATTTAGTGCATGACTTGCAGTAATACAGTCATACAATGCTGGAATTGAGCTTCTGGTTTTCAGTGCTTTGGTTTGTTCAGAATTTACAGTAACATGAGCAGACTTTCTTCTGCAGGTCCAGAGTGGCTGTACTGTTCACTAATCAATAACACCATCCCTTAGGGGGGAGTGTGCACTCCCTAGTGTGAGCCATCTGCTACAAGAAGGCCAGTTTAGTATGAAAGTGGGGTTTTGGAGATTGTGGGTCTGACAGTCAGTGAAATGACCAGACAGTAACTGTATTTGTGAGTTTGCCTTCCCTCCCGTTACCCTCATCTACGTGTACATTCCTGTCCGGTAGATAAGCCTCTTCATCTGCTCTGTGGGACAGTGCTGTTAACCTGGTTAATCACGGAAGGCACCCTTAGAGGTCCTGTAGTTCACCCCCTTGTAGTGCACGGGGACATCTTTAACTAGATGGTTTCTCAGAGTCATGTCCAACTTGATATGGAATGTTCCTAGGGGTAGAGCACCTACCAACTCTCTGGGCAACCCGGACTAGTGTTTCACCACTCTAATTGTAGAACATTCTTCCTAATATCTAGCCTGGATCTCCCCTGTTTTAAAAACCATCATCCTGTGCCTTGTTGCAGCAGGCCCTACTACAAAGATTGTCCCCATCTTTCTACTAGCTCCCTTCTAAGTACTAGAAGGCTGCAGCAGGGTCTCCCCAGAGCTGAGCTGCTCCAAGAATATTCCTCCTGTCCCTTTATTCAAAATGTTCAAGTGTCACAGCTAACTGCCCTGTGTGCCTGGGAATGATCACATGCTGGTAGGAGTTTCTAAAGCTAATTTTATTGTAGTGTCTTATTAAAGTCTAGTGAGAAACTTGTTTGTCTTGTTCTGTGTGGAACAGGAGAACAACTTGTGTCTTCTATATCTTTTCTCCAAATAGACTCCTTTTGCAAGAGTTAAAATTCATCCTCTGCTCTTGTGCTCTTTGGTTATTTGAAACTGAAATACCTCCTGCGCACCGTGGTTCCGTCGGCGTTACCCAGGTCTCTTTTGCTCTGTGCATGGAAAATATTTGAAACTCTTGATTAAGGACAAGCAGGTGTTTATAAAAATATATGCAAATGCTTCTAGCTAGTGTATCGTGTGTCTCTCTTGGCAGTGCACTAGATGAAAACAGGATGGCTGTGTGTTCAGGAATATAAATTCAGGTGGAGAGTTTCCTGTAGGGAAGCAGCTTGCAGCCTAACACATCTCTACCGCTGCGAGTTCCACCTAAGTGGTGCTAACCCATTTGTGCTGAGTTTAGGGAGCAGACTCGGGTGAAACGTGGTGCAAGTGAGAAACAGAAATGAACCAAGGTGACTATGAGACCACAGAGAAAACAACTGCATCAAGGGGATCCTATTGCTGCTGATGTGTCCAGAGATGCAGCCATCAAAGATGGTTACCTTTCATCTGCCGCTAGTGTGTGTGCAACTTGACTTGTTTTCCTTAGGCAGGGCAACAGATGCTTCTCCTGGGGAATATTATAATGGATAAAGAAGGGTTTGGGAAGTACATTTGGAACTGTGCGTGTGTGTTTGAGAGAGCACAGAAGAATAACGTTTCAGATGGTTAAGTGTTTATTCTGCTTGTATTTTTCCATCTAGATCCTGATCTGACAATCCTTTTGGGGTAACTTCAGTGACGCTTGTGTCTATGTGAAAAGAATAAATGGATGACTTACTAAACTGTGGAAAGTGGATGATTAAACCCTCCTGATACAGTACTCCATGCATTTTGAATAGCACTGTCTTTCTGTTCCCCCTGTGATGTTAAGTGTCATAACATTTATTCATTGAGATGGACACAGCATATTCCTAGAGGCTTCTGTCTCTGGTCACCCATCTGATCTCATCTTGAGCATCCCTTGCCATGTATAGTGTGATATGAGTTAGCTTGCAGATGCGTTGTGTCTGCTTGCTCAGAGAATAATGAGAAGCTCAGTGGTTTCCTCCTCAGTTCATGTGTTGGCAGGGTGATCCGAGATGCAGATTTCACACAGCGTGTGGTATAAACTGCCCTGTTTTCTCATTTTAGAGTGCAGTTAAGATGCTTTATGCTATTTCAACCGCATGTATTCGATGCGATAAGCTGCAGTTAAGGCTGCTGTGCCTTTGTAACGCGCTAATGTTACCTTAGTGGCAGCTGCATTTGCTTTTACTGCTGATAGTTTTTTAATCTTTAATATGTTGCCTTGCTAATTCACTAAAAAAATGTTACGGCAAGCTGAGTGAAATGTCATCCCGTCCTTATTTCCCGACCGCTTTTATGGCCTTAACTGAGCACCTGAATAAGCTTGTGAAACGTGTCAGATAACGCGATTTCACAGCGTTCCTCCGGGCTGCTCGAAGTTGGCACCTGATGCGACGAACACTTGGTGTGGCTGCTTGCTTTGCTGGAGCATTTTGAAAACAGCTCTGAACCGAATGGAAACCCAGTGCAAGGCTTAGTGTTACGAAGCTATTTTTACCAACTCCTTCTGGACCAGAGATGCATTGGCTCAGGACATTTTTCTGGTTCTAGTTTATTTTTCAGTAGAGATACTTCGTATTTACCCACTTGGGCAGAGAAATGTCCTTCTCCTCAGATTTCTTATTAACAGTTCTTAAGAAAGCCAATTTTTTGTTGGCCAGGTTCATTTTTTCCCCTCTCCCATTGGCTATTCCTAGGAAATGTTGTTTCCAAGCTTCCGTTTAGTCACATCTAAATGACACACAGTGATTTTAAATCTAGAAATGTCCTGCTTTTGTGTTCTCCTCTGGGTTACCCCATCATAATGTGCTGTTCTTTGGTTGCTAAAGGTGACCTCATTATACTATGGAGATGGGGAAAAGCTGGGTTTTGAACCTGTGATCCTCTGTTGCGTAGCGGGTAAAGTGAAGGAAAGGTTGTACCTCCTCAGCTTTCCTCTTCAGTCAGATTGCTGTTCTGGTGCTGTGAACCCATGACAGTCACTCTGTGCACTATAAATCTAGATCGTGTCTGGCACGAGGTCCTTCCACACTCCATGTTTTTTCATCTCCTGTGAAGTTGGCATTTTCAGTGGAATCCTCCTTGGAGTTGTCTGCTGGAGTAGCTTGGTCTGTACCAGTGCAAACACATTCTTAGGCAGTGTGACTTGGCGAAGGAGCTGAGTGAGGCCACACTCCTTGTTTCCCAATTGCTTTGTGCTTTGTTATTTGCATCTCAGTCTATTTCCTCATCTCCTAAATCTGTGCTACCCAGTACAGCAGCTGTTTCAACCTTCCTGTCAGAAGGTCCCTGACAAGTCAGTACCTCTATGCTTCTCTGAAACGTGCCTGTGACAAGCTCAAGCTTTTCCTAGTTAACATCAAGATGGTAATGGGAAGGAGAAGGGAGGCCATCAACCTTTGCTTTTAAATGATTTGGAAGGCCTCCTGCTTTGCTGCATTGTTTAAAAGAAAAAGGAAATTGTCTCCTCTCTGATTATATTTGCAGAGTAGCTTTTAAATTCTTTATTAAAGTTGATTATACAGATGTCTGAATGGTAGGAGATTCTCAGCAGTTAGGAAAAATCTCAGTGTAGTGGGACACATATATTCTGTTTTTACTGGAAATTAGTTAAATAAGACATGTTTAGTCTAATTAGATTCAAAGTTTAAAGTACAATTATATGTAGAAATGTTTTTCTAGACTCTATTAGATGAATGCAGAAGTGCTTTGGGATGGTTGGAGCTCAAAGTGTGGCTAAAATATACCTGTCAGTGCTGCCAAAGATACCAGTGTGAGTGTTAAAGCTGGAATTGAGCGGAGAGCTCTGCCCATGGCACGTTTCTTCTAACCTCTCTGGCTCTTAATCCTGTCTGAGCACTCAGAGTCTTTCCTGTTAGCTTTGACTGGGCTGCGATTTTACCTCTTTTCTGTAGGAAACTCATTATTTCAGTCTGTACTTTATTTTCCTGCCTAGAGAGCTTCATTTCTGTGTGGTACTCTGTCTGAAGTCCTTCTCCTCAGTGGGCTTCCCAGCTTTCCTGATGTGATTTTGCTCTGATATCAAGACAAAGGTCAGGTATTTACTATCCTTTTCTCATGCATTTTGGTCTCCTTTGTGGGAACCACCACACAGCCTAGTAAAGTGTCCATGTTTTAGATTGAAGGACTAAGATGAAGAATCAAGCTGGAAGAGGGGAGGTTTAGACTGGAAGTCAGGAGGAAGTTCTTCACGATGAGGGTGCTGAGACACTGGACCAGGTTGTTCAGGGAAGCCGTGGCTGTCCCCCTCCTTGGCAGTGTTCAAGGCCAGATTGGCTGGGGCTTTGAGGAACCTGCTTTGGTGGGGGGTGTCCCTGCTCATGGCAGGGGGGTTGGAACTGGAGGGTCTTGAAGGTCCCTTCCAATCTGACCCATTCTAGGAATCTACAAGCCTGAGTCTGTCACTGGCCTACTGTTTCTCTTAGAGACAAACTAACTTTCAATTCCCACTTGCCTTAAACAGGCTAAAATAGAAGTAAAAGACGTTCAGGTTGCTGGACTTCGCCACACCTAGAAGCACCAGCCAGGTGGACAGACTGCCTGCCTTCTGCACGGCAGCACAGACAGAACGCTCCCTTTATGCATAGGCCCAATATAATCGAAGAACTAAAAATGGAACGTTTTTCCACTACCTACAAGGGGATAAATTCTGGGACTAGGAGCTGGTGCCAAATACTTTCCTGCACTTGATGCATCAGCAGGGATCTGGCTGGTGCCCTTACAAAAACAGAGCACATGTTTGCACACATTCAACATCCCCTCTGAGACAGTTTCCTTAAACTGCGTTTGGGTTGTGTTTGGCACCTGAGGTGTTTCAGAGGAAAATACAACACGTTCTTGATGACGTACTGGGGGGGAGAGCACTGAGATCTGCAGAGATGAGGTTTGGATCCTGGGGAATACAGTCAGTAAAATCGTGAGCAGGGTTTTACCGTAGCTGGGACCCTACACCTTGCAGGGAGATGAACGCAGAGCATGCAGCACCCATAAAAGCTGAGCCCCATTGGGGTGCCTAAAGATGGCTTTAAGAATCTTCCATTACTAGATTTGCACAGGCACTTCATACACAGTCCCCTGCAGTGTAGTAGAGATCTGGGGGATAGGAAAGGTTGCCCCAGGGAGGTTGTTAATGCCCCATCTCTGGAAGCATTCAAGGCCAGGTTGGATGGGGCATTGAACAATGTGGTCTGAACAATGAGAGGTATCGCTGCCCACAGCAGCAGGGTTGGAACTAGATGATCTTCAAGGTCTCTTCCAGCCTAAACCATCCTGTGAGCTTATGATTAGCAGAGGGCAAAGCTAATGAGCATTTTCACTTAACTGGATTATTTTGCTTTGCTCCTCTTTCGTGGCTCTCTGGGCCATGAAAACTTGTGCTGCAGCTCTGTCACGTTACTCTGGCCAATCTCTCTCCTCTTAAGATACCTGGAAGCAACTAAAACCAATATACAGCATGTCTGTGATGTTATTTCTTGTGCACACCAAGAGGCCGCACACCTACAGAGTGTTCAGTGGGACCTGTCACCGAAGATGTTTATCTTTCAGGTTGTTCTTATCACCATGTGGCTTCCACTGATGTCATCTGATCATTCCTAGCCCTGTATTGAGAGGGATTAGACCTGATGACCTTGAAGCACATCAGCAGCATCTGCACGGCTGCAGTATTTCCCTCAGGTTGTTCTTTCAGCATTGTGTTGTTTCTTTCAGTAGCGATCAGCAGTTGATTAGGCAGAGGAATCCTTGTGGTCTCCTGGGAAGCTTGGCTGTGTTATCCAGAATTAGAGCTTCAGCTTATTGGGAATTTTTCTTACAAAGTGGCTTTAATGTCCAAACCTGCCAATTTGTCACAAGTTGAACTCTCGATGGAAGTGCACCAGTTTCACCAAAACCTGGAGCTGCGAAAGTTTCTCAGCTCCAGGACACAGTTCCTCATCAAATGGAGAACCTGACGCCACAGTCCAGTTGTGGGATTTGCTGCACACAAGTCTGGGCTCCTGATCTTTTGCTTAGCTTTGTACAAGTAGAATTGGGGCAGGAGAAGAATCTGGCTTAATAAAACCTTGAGAGGCTGAGGGTGTGAGCGTGAGTCTGTGGCCAGTCCTCTCAGGAGCTCTGTGCTCTGACTAGAGCAGAGAGCCCTGAAAGAACTTGGATGGGTGACTGCAAAAGTGTTTCAAGTGTCTGAAGGTGGCTCTGTGTAGGTAACAGCTTCCTGTTCACAATGTTTTTGAGAAGCCTTGGATGCAAAAACTTGAGGGCAGTCTGCAGTAAAAAGGCTTCTCCTCTTCCCACGCAACAGATCACCTCTAATCCATGTGATCCTCTAGAACATTTCGTTGTGTGAAGGAGTCAGCTGTATTGCTGATACATTTGTCTTGCAGTTCAACTCAGAGATCGAAGCGTTGGAACACTGAAGTGATGGTATGCACAGTTAGACAGGTATTTTTAATTCCTTCTGAAGGGGAATAGCATGCAGTAATCCCAGAATGACTGAGGCTGGCAGGGCCCTCTGAGCTCATCCAGCCCAGTCCAGGACCTGACATCACCCCATCAGCCAGACCAGGGCACTAAGTGTCACAGCCAGGCTGTCCTTAAACACCTCCAGGGATGGGGACTTTGCCACCTCCCTGGGCAGTCCATTCCAGGCTCTGAGCCCCCTTTCTGTGAGGAAGGGCTTCCTAATGAAACCACAACTGCAGCTTTTGGTATAAAATCAGAAACACTTGGGAAAATGCTGCTGTAACCTCTCTGTTAACTGATCTGCCAGAAGAGTCTTGTAAGCATCACGCCAGGGTAATAAAAGGTCACGCCAGTTTCAAGGTAGTACAAGTACAACTAAATAAAGGTTTCAGTAGAGGTTTTAAGCTCTCCCATGCGACAGTGCCAAAGCTGAGGGCTGTTCCACTGTCTCAGGCTGTGTGATTAGCAAGTCAGCAGCGATTTCAGCTTTGTCGCAGCAGCTCAGATGCAGGTGAAGGCTTGTCCGTAGCTGTCAGCGAGGCTGAAGCTGGAAAGCTGATCAGTTGTAAGTAATTGGGGTAACACTGGAGTTGATGAGCCCCCTTTTGTGTGTTCACGGGTAAGATCCTGCATTCCAGGAAGACTGTTGTTGCATCACAGGTAGGATAGTGCATCCCAATGTGAGCTGTTAGGGGGGTCAGAAGAAAGCTGGGTGCTGCAGGGCAGGCCCTTTAGTGCACTCACGTTCCAAGGACAGCTTTTGTTTATATTCACAATATATATTGTCAACTTGGTTTAGATTCACTAATCTGGTGAATTTGAATCTGACCAGAGGGCTCCCTGAGAGCCAGCAGCACTGCTAAAGACACCCAGTACTGAAGGACAAATAAAGCAAGATGATAAGATGTGAAGTGATAGGGGAATGTGCCAGAATGTGGGTAGGATACAGGCATGGGTGGTGACTGAAGCAGGGGAAGAGTGGTCTGTTCATCCTTTTCTGCAGTAAAAAATCATGGAATGGGACTCACAGGCATGACCAGGTCTCTACAGAGCTATCCTGCAGTATTCCTCTCCATGCTTGCCCCTAGCCACTGCATGGATCCACAGACCTTGAGGAAGGGGCCGAGGTATAAAATGTTATCATGTTTCTACGTGCAGATCATGAGGATGTCATTTGGACACCAGTTAAAGGCTAACCTCCTGCTGCAGCTTCCTACGAGCCCCAGAAAAGTCAGGCCCAGCGTGTGAAACATTCTGGGTGCCAAGAAATGAAAACTACTAAGAGAATGTTTCTAAACTTTTGCCTTTTCATAGACCCCTCAGGTCGCTGCTCTAAGGGAGTCGCTGCTTCAGTATTTTGACTAACACAGCGCAGATTACAGCAAAAATAGAAACGGTGGAGTACCTGCCAGTGCTGCTTGTTGAAGGGCTCCCTTGAAAGAAAATATTTAGTTGGATATAAAACCAGAGACTGATTAGGTAGCAGTTTGGTAAAACAACATCTGGAAAAGAAATGGAAATCCTTGAGATCAGTATCAGTCTCAAGAACTTGGATGTCATCAGTTGTACTGAATGATGGGAGTATTAGAGCCTCAAAGAGGGGGGAGAAGCTTAATTACAGTGGAAATAAAGCAGTTGAGGGAAAAATCATAAAAGTGCAGTGAGTTAGGGCTGATCAAAACCACACTGATGAGAATCCTGGCAGAAGAGAAGGCAGAGGGCTGTTTTCTGAAACAGTTGCGTTTCCATGGCCTGAGAATTACTGGAATAAAACATTTACTTAGAAACAGAGCGGCGGCGTGTGACAGGGTTGTGGAGAAGAGGCAGTGTTCCACGGGCAGTGATGGGATTCTAGACTGGGATCCAAGACTGATTTCTTTTAGCACTGCAGGCAGAATTGCAGAGCATTACACTGTGCCAGACAGGGCAGTATTGACCCCCAGGCACTGAAACGTGACACGGGAGGATACGTCTCACCTGGGCATTCCCTTTGAAGAGCATCATAGGTACGTGCAGAGCTGGACCTATGCCCTACCTGAAGGCACTGCTCTTTCATCGCTGTCCGTGGGGCTGCCCACACAGCTCGTTGACCCTTGATGCCAACATCTCCATCAGACATGTGGAGGTGAGCTCTGACACAGAATTCACTGTGAAATTTGAGTGAGCCCTGGCTTTTCTGTCTCTTCTCCCACCCAGACAGATGGGGTTTTGTTTTACCTCGTGCTGCTCTTCCTGATTTAGAACCGAGGAAGTCGAAGGTTGTTACCAAACTTGGTTTGCTCAGAGATTTGACAGAAATATGGTGTTTTAAGTTCAATATTGGAGTGGTTTGGGAGTTCAGCTGGGTTTACCGCCTTGCAGCTGATTGTTTCTAGAGAGCTGTCAGTTTAGGAGATGATAGCCGTAATGAAAAGGAAGGGGTTTAAGAAGTGAAGGATTGTCTGGTAGCACAAACTATTATCCGGACGAGTACACCCCCCCCATCAAATAATGCTAGGCTCAGAGTCACACTCACTGGTGACATTGATGAAGCTGTTGGCAGTAGTGAGATAGGGCAAGTGGACTGGTAAGAGGGAAAGGCTCTATTTTAATCATTCCTACAACAGGATGAGATCAACAGCTACTGAACAATAACCGTGACTGCTGAACAGCCTGCACATGCAAAGCAGTATAAAACTAAGCCAAGCCAAAGCAGGATGGTGTGTGTAGTCCTCTGCAGAGGCGTTTGAATTCTATTAAGAAGAACCCTTGACTCGAGTTCTTTTTAGATCTGACTTAATTGTACAAGATAGCATTGATGTTTCAGTCAAGATTGTGATAATTTATGACCCCTTGAACACAGGGCAAAACATGGGATAAAACTCTGGAGGGATGCAGCGTTTCCACACAGAGTATTTTTGTTTTCAGAAGGGTTCTTAATTCCAGTTTTTCAAGATACTCAGACTTTAAAACACATTTTATTGCTCCCTTAAAATCATTTTTGTTTTGCCTTATTATCAGGAGAAGAACACAGGATAAACTTAGAGAAAAAAGCCAAGAACACGAGCTGTACCATGCATTTATAGGAAACATATAGGAAACGCGCTTTGATGTCGCTAATAAAAGAGCATGTGGAAAGGCTATCAATAGCGTGGCAAAAAGATTGCACACATAAATCATTAACAAGCAAACGGGGCCAGATGCTGCTGGGACCGTTTCAGCTCTGTCTAATGTGTGAGGCAGGTGCTTTCTGTCGCGTGCGCAAGAACCCTGGCTCCCCGTTCGTGTGACTGAGGGCAGGGGGGCAGCTTGCTGCGCGCAGCGCCTGTTCTGTGCGTAAGAAACCCGTGCAGGGCGCGAAGCGGGAGAGGAAAGGGCACGTAACCTTGTGTTGGTGCCTGTGGGATAGCTCTGGCGTTCACCTTGGCTCTGTTGAGAACCACGGGTAAGATCCTGAGCTGGAAGAAAACCTAAATGTCTGTTGATTTTGTTTTGCTAATCAATTAAATGTTTCAGGCTTCCCTGCTGTTGAAGCCATCTGAGCAGCGTTAGGGTCATTTGCTACCCTAGTCCATCTCTTGTGTTTAAAGATTGACCTTCTAAATCGATTTGTCATCTCTTCAGGGGGAAGAGGCTGAGGCTTGGGCTATCTGACCATCTCCTGAGTCTACTTACCTCTGCTTGAAGTTAGCTCTAAGTTGTCAGTGTGAGGAGAGAATGTGAGGGGGGTTCTCTGAAGTTCCTATGGTTTCTAGACATTTGGCTTCAAGTCTTAGAGATAATTTTGATTTCTTTTCAATTTTCCATTGATGATAAAGTTCTCCTGTATTGAATAGTAAAAGATGATAGTTAGCTTACACCAGAAAAAGACAGGAAGAAAAATGTGAGAGTATGGCTGCCTGAACACGTGCACATCCGACAGATCAGTTCTTGCTGTGCGTTACCTCACGTAATTAGATGTTAGAACGCTCGTGGCAAAGCAGCCATGGAAATAAAGGAACGGTACTTGGTGCAGCTAATACAAGGCAGTGGTTGTGGTGCAAAGATGCCAGAGAATGTAATAAAAAATATCTGTTGTGATCTAAATTTAGTATTATCAGAATCTGGGGAAAATTAAGGCTGAGAAGTCATTAGGGCAAGAACAAAGCCTAGCGCTGCAGCGAGACGAGCTGATGCCAAGCTGAAGGCATCTTTATGTGCAGATGATTCGGATCTGAGGATGAGTTCAGAAAATTGCTCTCTAAAAATGGAAACCATCATCGTATTAAACTTCACACGGAAGTGAGAAAACAGGCAACAAGAGCCCCCATCCTGTCAAAGCTTTCCCTCTGGAGTGGCATCTCCTATGGTGCTGTTGATGTACATGTGTATTTACTGGGGACAGATGGACTGTCTGTGTGAGGTGGTGGTAGGAATGAATCCTGTGCAAGTGGCCTGGGGATGAATGTTAGGAGAGGTAAAGGATGGGCAGCTGAGGAACAAATGTTGCGATACGTGCGACTTGGTCTAGGTGGTCCTGCTGTGGCGGGGGGGATGGGACTAGATGAACTTTCGAGGTCTCTTCCGATCCCTTATGATTCTGTGATGTAAGTAAGGAAGCACACCCTTGTGTGGTCATTATGACAGTAGATTTTCCTGGTGTAAAAGCCTTTTTCATTGTATGCTATTGAACTTGAAGCGTGTACGTGCCTCGGTGACTGCTCTGAATGTCACAATTTGGGGCAAACTCAGAATTTGAAGTGGTTTTACATCCACGGCTTTCATCTGCCTGCAAAAGGGCAAGAAGGGGTTTGTCCTAGGGGTTGGTGTCAGGATTGCAAGGTGCTGTCCTGCATTTCTGTCTCTCAGGCCCATAGGTGATATTAGGGTTCTTCGTTGCTGCTTGTGGCGAGGTAAGTAGTTCAGTCTGGATGTAGGGTACAATTTGGTGAAACCATCTGAAAACCAGATAAACCACTCGGGATTTCAGAGGGCTCTCAGAAACTCTTGCAGTGACAGTCTGTGCACTCAAGTTCTGATGCAACTTACGTTTACCTTTATTGATCAGTTGAACCTATCAGAAATACTCCACGTGTTGAAGCTGTGGCTGTATCTGGCTTTAGCTCTAGCTGGTAACTACGCAGTCATGCGTTGATTGAGATGAAACTTGGGCGGACTTCAGCGTTCATGTCTCACTGGAAAGTGCTAGGCGACACAGCCACATCTGTGATTCCTATAGATTGTGTGAACCTTTTCAAGGGTAACGGGACTCTTCTTGTGATGAAGAAGTTAACAGAGAAGTTGTAGAAAGCAAAGAAACTGCAAGGAGTAGAACATCTGAAAGCTCACCCTCTGAAAGAGTTGAGAAATCGCTCGTCTTTCACTGTTCTGTGGAGTTTTCTTTTGGAAAAGGAAACCAACACCAAGGCTGCATTCAAAGAAACAACTTGTTTGTAGGGCCACCTCTGTTTCCATGTTTGTGCACAATACGCACTGTGAGTTGAGCAGACCGTGGAGCCAAGACAATAGATCTTGTCCCCATTGCCCTGCCCCGCTCTCTGAGTTTACGGTACCTTCAGCTGTTTTCTTTCCGTTTAATCTTCTGTGCGTGATTCAAGTGCAAAAGCAGTCACTGGGGAGCGGGAACATGGGTTTTACTGTCTGACTGTTGTCAGTGTATGAGTGCATGAAACATCTTGAATGGTGTAAGCTAAGGTAATTGCGCAGGAATCTTGATAATGAATCCTTGTTTTGACTAGTAAATGATGTGGTAGGAAATTTGTCATTGCAGTATCTAAGGCACGCTCCAAAAAGGGGTCAGGTTTTGTCTGTGAAGGACTTTGAAGTCTCCCGAACGTGTCTTCTGCAGTATGTCTTGACAACAGAGCAAACGAGAACTGGGATGATGTTTTGCTGCTTATTTAATGTGATCCTGTAGGCAAGGCCTGTGTCCTGTGCATAGCCTCAGTGCTCTTTTGTCCTTCTGCCACTGCAAATCTTAGGCTGGGAGGAGAAACCCTTTACTGTTGTTCCTGACCTAGGCATCACCACAGTTTCATTGGTGGATCTCTTCTACCTGAGTTTGCAACCTCTGCCAGGAGAGGTGTGGGAAGGATTTTTGAGCTTCTCAAATCAGCAAATGAGCAAGTTAACTTCTTTAGTAGTGGTCATCAGATGGCACTGCTGGGTCTCTTCCTGACACTGCTGGCTGTTGTCTGCCAGCAAATTCTTTGTATCTGTTATTGTCTATTTGTGGCCTGAAGCATTTGCTTTGACATTGACCTTTTCCCCCAGTGTAGCGATCACCAAAGGCGCTGCTCTGCTGCCCCTGCTTTGAAGGGATTGTTCTCACAGTGCTGCCTCTAGAGAGGCTGAGCTTGCTGCCCAGCCGATGCTGCTGACAAGCTGTTTGGTACGGACACCGCCCTGGGACCTGTGCAAGTGTGCGTGACAAGCTGTAGAGCGCTTCGGGGAGCGATCAATGAGGCTTCCACTGAGCAGCGTTGTTGTGTTAAAATAATCCAGTAATAACCTCGCTTTCACACTGGTGCTCTTCAGCAACAGCCAAGACAGTGGGAAAGCTGAGGACATCTCCATTGTGCTGTTACGGGAATGGGGATTTCTGTTGAGTTTCTTCGTGCTGATTTTATTCGGTGGTTTGGAGTCTCCGTTTACTAGCTTAGCTCTTTACTTTCTTTTCACATGCAACTTCACTTTATTTTCACCAAACCCAGGCATACGGCACATGTAAATTCCTCTTCAGTTTGCAGTGACCTGTAACAGGTGGGTGTGCAGCACTAACACACGTGTACTAGAAAGATTCAGGGGTTTGCAGCAATCTGTTGCTAGATCCATGAAATAGTCGCTTTCTGAAATGTCCTTTGAAGGTGTTTCTGTTTTCTAGCAGCTAGTAATACTTATAAGCTGATCACCATTCCAAGAAGGATACAATACATGATTAAGGCACAGGGAATACATAGGAGCTTTTGAGCTGAGGGGAAGTACTCATAGAACACAGGCATCTCCGAATCTGTGTGTGCTTGCTTTCTTTGACACTGATTGTGCATGGACTACCTAGCCTGTACTGGCTCTTATGATTTTAGAGGAAGCCCAGTGGCGTTTCTATCTGAAGGCAGTGAATGTGTTATCATAAATGGACAGCCTGTATAGAAAAATCCTCAGGAAGCTCAGAGCTTATTGTGGTGAGAGCGAGATACAGAGAGTCATTTCTGATAAGACAGACCCATCACAGTTTACCTGCTGCTGAGGATCAAACCAGTTTCAGTGTCGGTGTTACCATGTCCTTGCTGTGATGGTACATCTGATGTTGGGAGTTACACAGTCCATCTCTGTCTTATCTGTCATGTAACATCTCTATCCAAATGAAACACCACAGCTTTAGGTGTCCCAACCTCTTGCACTCATTTTTTCCATTCCAGTTGTTGCAGACTCCAGGCCCCATTCTTCTCTGAGGAAGTCAATTTGTCACTTCTGACTTGGCATCTCATTGGTGGAAGTAATTTGAACCATTCACACAAGAATCCATCCTGGCATCGTTCAGTTACTGCCAGTAAAGAACTGCTGTAAAAAGTCTGTGCGTGGCACTTGAGCCGGGCAGAGGGTGGTGGAGTGAATGCATGGATAAGCAGAATTAATTCCAGGCAAGGTTTGAGGGGAAGCCTCGAGGAGCCTTTAACCATTTTGCAGCAGTTCTTGCCAGACACCATGAGAAGGCTGCAGTAAAAATATCTTATTTCTCTTTAACACGAACATGAAAGACACGAACTATAGATCTTTAAGTTTATTTCTGAAGGAAGATGCTCTTTTGGCTCTCATCGTCTGTTAAATAACTTGCAGACTAACAGTCAGTTGAGAGATTTGCCTGGAGGAACTGGTGCTCTCTATTTGTCTTTCCCTGGGTGGGCATGAGCTCTGTAAATGTGAAATGGTTGGCTGACTTTACACATGAATTGGACTCTAAAGTTAAAGACCAGTAACAGCCGGTAAGTCTCTCCATGGCAAGTTCCTGGAGGGCTCCACTGCCAAGGCTGGAGGTGGGTAGTTAGCTAGTGGCTTCCGGAAGCTCCTCTGCTGTGCTGTGAGCTGTGTTGCAGGCTTCCAGCACAGGGTACTTCAGAGCGCAGCTCCCTGTTTCTTCACAGGACCAGCGTTGAGTAACAGCAATTTATGTAAACATGGTTTATATAAATAAACTCTGAAAACTGGTGTGGAACAAATATTTATGCTATCAGATGCAATCTCTGATTTCCCAGATTGGAGGAGTTCACATGGCGCCAAGCGCCGTGCAGTAAAGATCAGAACAACGCTGGGGTTGGTTGTGTTGTCTATAAAACAATTACATTCCGCAGATAGAGAGATCCTCTCGTTCCTGCTTTGCTTGTTGTCGTTAAAGTACGTGCTGGTTTGCTTTAGCACCTGACACTGCCTTTCATGCATCGCTCACAGTCCCCGTAGAGCTGGAAAAAATATCCCTTTGTCCAAGAATTTTGCTTACTCCTCATTTCCTTCTTCAAATTTAATTAGAACCAAGGAGTCTGAAACTTCGAAAAGAAAACAGCAACTTATTTGAGAGACTAGAGTATTTGCCCCCCTTTTACCTTGTCCTCCATCCAGGTTTCCCTTGCCAGACTATCTCGGCCGACGCTGGCCGCCTGTTCGTAGCGGTCACTGAAACCATCTGTGGCTGCGTGTGCAGCCAGCGTTTAGTCATCCCGCATTAGCCGCCCCGGTGGCCGTGTTACACAGGCCCTCTGTGTGCCACCTGCACACGTGCTCTGGGCTGTGTGTTCGACTGGGCCTCATTGCTTGAGGGTTGGCTTGCAACATGACTTTGAGTCTTCCTTTTCCAGCCAGCCATGTTCTCCTCCGGCTGTGAGTTTTGGGACAGTTCCTCTGAGTCCAAGGAAGACAGAGTAAGGGGCTGCTTTACAGCACGCTTCACCGCTGTTTTTGGGCTGCCTGAGGACTTACTAAGATCTGGAGTGAGACTAGTTATTGAGTTTTTCTCCAGTTTATGCTAAGCCATAGCTTTTTCCAGTCGACAGAAGGAAGAGCCATACTGCTGAGTGCCTGTGGTTTACTGGGACACCAACTGGTGTGTGCACTGAGGGCTGGGAGCAAGAGGAGCATACAGGGTACCTGATTTACTGACAACGTGAACCTTCATGAGCTGTAGGCATTCCTTGTTGTTATTTGTAACCCCTTCATTTAGACCTTTGGAGTCTGGCACGCTGCAGATGACAGTCTTACAGCTGACGTCTGCCTCTATCCCTGCTGCTCCTGTGCATGGGATTATGTTCGCATGTCACGGGGCACAGATGGACCAGATTACACTGTAGCTGGACAAGGTGTATACAGCTCAGAGGAGCTCTGCTGGACCTTCCTCCCTTACACCTCATGTGTTCCTCTTGAGGCCTTAGAGTGGGATGGCAAAAGTGTTCAGGATATTTGCAATAAGAAACTTAGCTGGAGCTGGGATGAGTGTTTGTTTGCTGGAGACCTTTCTGGAAACACTGTAGCAGCTCTGGGGTGGGTGTTTGTTTGTTTGGGTTTGTTTCAACACCTCTGCTCCTGTGTGTGTGGTAGCTATCTGAATCAGGAGGAGGATGATCAACTGCGAAAGAACCCGGTTGGTTTGTGATGCTCCATTAGTGAGTTCTGATTGATTCTGTTCTGGCTGGCTGCTTTCAACAAGGAGGCACATACAGGCATTTTAAAAAGCCTTCTGGTTTTGCCTATCCGTGTGGAAGCTGTCACAGTGAATCCTGGAGTCCTGAGTTGCTTATAGTGTTGAAGCCTCTTCACTTTATTTTAACCTTTACCAAATAAACATGGAATCACCTAGGCTGGAAAAGACCTTCAATATCACATGAGGACAGGAGGGCTCCCAGCCAGCTTACAGTCATCCCAGCACCATTTATATTCTTCAATTATGTTGTATGTTACATTTTCAAAGTCCTGTTTAAGTTAAACCTAATCCTTCTTTCGAGTAACTAGTTCTGCTCACTGCCTGCTTGGCACCATCAAGAGACCTCAACCGACTTCTAGTCTTACAAGAGAATAAGGGCTAACTAGCTGTGACTTCCTAATGTTAGAACAGCAGCTGGATTTCACCAGTCCTTTTTGAATGCGAAATATTCTGTCTGTTGTTATATAAAATATTCTATAAATATTCTATATAAGTATTCTGTCCATTGTTATACAAGATATATTTCCTCTTCTGTCTTCAAGTGACTTAATGATTCCTCCTTAAATACCACATCGTCCTGCACAGGTGCTGTTGAAATCAGAGTCATGTTACATGTTCATAGAGCTTGGCATCACACAGAGCTTGGCATCACACAGGAGCACGGGCACAGGGTTCACTCCTGTGGTGGGCACGAGTGGTGAGAACGTGCTGGCTCGGCTAGCTGGGCTGGTGTGACAATGAAACAGTCCCAAAAGTGACCTCTTTTTCAAAATGAGAGTTTATTGTTGCTGCTGTTAAGGCCCAAAGAGCTGAAACCACAGGAAGCCTGGATATAGACCAGGCCAGACCTGGCTGGGCAGTGTTTGTTGCAGTGGTGTTTGTAGTTCCTTTGCACCCAGCACCAGATGATTGGTTGCAGAGTCCCAACCTGGCCCTTCTAGGCTGTGTCCAGATAGCCCAATGTGCTTTTTGCCTCACAGAAAAAGATTGTCTTACAAAGGGGAAAGCCCAAGAGCTGAAGACAGCCCTTCCTCCAGTTGTCATGGTTAGCAGAAATGTTTCCCTTTCTGTGCCTTTTTCTCTTTTCCCCTGAACCAGGAGCATTCAGCTATCAGTTAAGTGTGAGGGGATTTAGCAGCTGGGTGTTGTAAAATTAGCCAAGGTGCTCTTTCACAGCCCAAGTGTTGCTTCTAGGTAACAGAGGTGTTTCCAAAGCAATCCAGAGCACATCTGTGCAGTTGCTGTCTCTAGAAGCCACGTTAGTCCTCAGAACAAAACCTACCAGCTTTGAGAAACGGAAACCTCTTGACAAATCACCACAAGTGTCTCTAGCGACTTGTGCTTGCTACCAGCAGAAAGATTCTAAACGTGCACTGGCTGAACCTCTGAGGCAGTACGGAGCAACTTACACGTTGGAGCTGAGTTTTCAAAACTAGCAATACTCACATTTAACCAAAACAGCCTTAATTCAATCCTGAAAAATGAATACAGTGCAAGAATTTTTTCTTGTGAGGTAATGTCTTTCCCAAGGTTGTATTTTGCGTGCAGATCATTGACTGCTAGCATTAATGCGTCCTGCCGCAGCAGTGGAACGAGTGTCTGCGTGCTAAGGAGATGTGGTCTGTGCCAGATGCGGTAGGGTATCTCTCCTCTATACTTTGTTGATCCCCACCCCAAGTTGTTACTCTCCTTGTCCAGACGTGGGATGTGAATGACTGGAAAAGAAGAGGTGGCACTCAGCAAGCAGAATAGAGTGGCTCTCTGGTGGCTCTGGCCAAAGTAAACTAACTAGAGTAATTGCCACCACAGGCATTGAACAGTAGATCTGCCTTTTTATTGATGTTGTTATTAACCTGCTATAAATGTTGTAGGCTGCTGCTGGAGATGAAATTCCCCCATCCCTAACCTCTCAGTTACTGTCTGTCACTAAACGCTATTAAGTTTATCATCTAGCAAAATCAGACCATGCAGGAAGCAGTCTGGATGTTCACGGTAACCTATAATAGGTTTTAAATAGCTATAAAGAAAAACTAAGCTGCAGTGGGACAGGAAGACTAGTTTACTTTAACATAAAATAAAGGAGGACATGTTGACCTGACTCACTTAAACGTAGCTATTATGTGCTCTTCGGGGAGGAAGCTGCTGTGCTAAAGCTTATACAGGCAGGAAAAGCATCCTTTACCTCACTCTGTGCAAATGACATCAGGGTTCCTGCTGTAATTAAAGGGTAGATGCATAGGTGCTGCGTGTGTGTTACTGCAGACATCACCTCGTTGCATTAATTCATTCTAGAATAACAACGGAGCTGTAAAAGTCACAATGCTGAAGTGTGCTTCATCCTGTTTCAGTGGTGCTTTTCTTTCTTTCTTTCTTTTCAACAAGTCCAAACTGAGTTAGTCTTGCAATGGAAATGTGAGGGTGATGAAAATGGATCATCTGCCATCCGGGACTTCCCGTACTGTCTGCGCTGGCCTAAAACTTGCACAAGTGTGTGTGGAAAAGTCGTGCGTGAGCCCAGCTCACTTCCTCCAGCTCTCTCCCTCTTTGCTTCCAAGCTCCTTTCAGCCAGCAGCTCCTAGCATGTTCTTCATGCCAGCACTGGAAACACAACCACAGCAACAGAAAGCACGTTGGGTCCCTTAATGGATAGGGACCCATAACTGAGCAGGGTTGGGAAGTCAAGAGCAGGTCACATGGATGTGATGAAAGCTCAGTGCTAAAGGAAAAATCGGTCTAGCGCTCTGCGGCTGCTCTCAGCTCTTGGAAAAGAGGATGGTTAATGGCACAGCTGCTCACGCAGGGCTGCCATTTGTGCAGAGTATTGTTGGAGACTGGGAGAGAACCCGTTACTGACAGCATCTGAACTGTGATTGTCTTGGGACCAGCAGGGTTCAGGGTTGAGAGCATAGCCTTTAGTCTTCTACAGCTGAGGGCTCTCCGGGTAGGGCCTGGGCATTTGCTTTGGTGATGGTCTGCTTGGAAGACTGAATTCTACTTGCTCATACTGCTTGGGCCATTTACTTGACCCTCCTGAAAGGTAACTCAGATTGTTAGCGACAGTCTCAAACAGAGCTCCTGGGCCAGTCTGAAGTGTTTATTCAGGATTGTATTCTTCCTGAAAGATAAACCTCTTCAGTCCTTATTTAGCTAACCGGCTGCCGTCTTTTGCTGGCACCATCCGGCACTGCACACAGCAAACACCCTGGCACTCCTGTTAGTAGTTACAAGATGCTAATGGCAATGTTTTACTGTCTGAGTGAAATTCAAGGTCCCATGGCACAAGGAGGGCAGACTCGATAGTTTGGTTGTCTCTTCTGGCCTATGGCATAGGTGAAATCCACAGTAGTCCAGAGAGGGCTGTTGGAACCTGCTAGAGCCGTTCCTCCTATGGTCAGAATCTTCCAATCTAAGATGGGGCCTGACTGTTCCGTGAGAGGTCCAGAATAATGACTCTTAATTTAGAAATTAAAATCAAGGATTATGCAGGAGATACCCTAGGAAGGGTGTTTTGTGGGACTTCTGAGCTTGAAGGCACTAAAAAAGGATGTATGAGGGTTACACTGTGACTGATGCTGGCATGGCCTCACCTTTTGAATGGCCTCACCTTCAGAATGGCAGCAGGGCTGAAGTACACGTGGGATTGCATCAGTAGCAGATTTTATTCACCCAAACCTGCAGTGGTAAGAATGGAAGAAAAGTACTCCAGAGTTTTTTCTCCTGAATCTGTGGAACTTTGAACCTCTACTTTTAGGAAGATAAAAGATACACAAAGCCTTGAAGGCTGTGAATCTTGAGGTAACTTATTAACAGCAAATAAATAGAGAAGAGTTTTGGCAATAGTTTAATTCAAAACCTTCTCAAAGCAGTATCATCCGAGCCAGTGTGGTTGTAAAGTCAGGGAAACTCAGGCAAGCCGGATCTGGTCTCAATTACTTTGACATGGATCGGGATTAACTGAGTTGAAGTGAGCTGTTTGGTATCGATAGCATGCCGCAGCAAAGCTCCACTCACTGAGCGTCGGTCAGGCTTCGTGTCACTTGGCCTTCCATAGGGTGACTCTGCTTCCTGTTGCTTTGGAGAACTGTCGCTATCAGATAGTCTTCTCATTTCATGGTGGAAGAAAAACGTGGCAGATTACTGACCGTGTTTGTGGCTTTAAGAAAGTGCATGAAGTAAAAGGCGTCAAAACAGAGCGGTACTGCTTGAAGGAGCCCTCCTACCAAAATGAAACTGAAGAAACAACCAAAATGAGTGAGGTGCTGAAAATTCAACGTGCAGTGTTAGAAGGTAATTGCCAGCGAGCTTGTTCTTTGATGGGTACCCTTGCTAAGGTGCTGTCTTTGAGTCTGCTCAGTACCCTGCTCAAGATGCTTGCTTTTGAAATCAGGATAGTGCCAGTGGCAGGTTATGGACTTGTGAGATGTTCTTCTGTCAGAGGTGGTTTTTGTGACAGAGCACGCTGCAGGTTGGGCTGTTCCCTCCCACTCCTTAGCGATGCTCTTCTACATGTCAAGAGAGCTCAGGAAGTGGCAGGAAGGCAATAAAGGGAGTCAGTGTGGCAGAATGAAAAGTGGATGAGCAGAATGTTGTTTGACTTGAAACGTCAGGTGGGTTGTTGGCAGTTAATGCAGTGTGGAACAAGCCCAGCAGGGTTTGACTGTGACAATAGCTGAAACTCATTCTTCTTTGCAGTGGAGCCAGGGAAAAGCCCCGTCCTTCTGGCTGTCGATCTGTCTGACAGCAAGAGGAGCTTTTGCACAGCTCATGCATCTGCTATGAAAAAAAACCCCTAATAGAAAGAACAGTGATGAAATGCTCAGAAAACATCAGGTGTTCCGTAGTTAACCTCACCGCCAGGACTCAGCGATGCGTGACACGGGAATGTTCTAGCAGAAATAAACAAATTAGAGTGTGTAAATCCATCAGTTACGTTCTCGCTTCATTCCTGGAGCCTGTTTCTACACCGAAATAAATTTAAATAACAGACCTGTGCATATTTTTCTAAACTCACTGAGTACTTTACAGGCCAGCTGTTTGCCTCTGATAATGACAAGTGGGGCTAATTTCTCTGTGTGTGTGAGAATTTCTGGAGATAATGTTTTTCATTCTGCAGCTTATCAGTTAGAATGGCATTTTCTTTCGGTAAAAGGCTCCTGAACAGCTGCACAGCTAAAAGCACTAAACTCTGTGAGAGACAAAACAAAATGACCCGACACATCTCGGAATTCATTGTAGTTTCTTCTAGAAGCTGAGAAGGATGAGAAAGCAGAGAGGTGTTTGTTTCCTTGTTTGTATACTTAGGGATAGTTCTTTGGGAGCACAATCTATCACACCGTTGGAGTGATAGAAACTCTGAGTCCTTCCTTTAGTAACTTACGGCACTTAGGAACATTTAAACTGCCTTACAGTTAAAATACAAGTTTTGTTGCGAGCTCTATGGAGAACGCTTGGGCTCTCCATCTTGAACGTAGTAGAAGAAACAGCTAACATCAAGAAGGAAAAAGAATTTCAAGCTGAAACTCTTTCGGCCTTCCTCAGCCTGGTCACCTGCTACAAGAAAGGGGTTCCTCTTTGCACAGCGAGGGCTTCCCTCACCTATTTCCAAGTTGTGGATGCCTGAATGTTGGATGGGAAGTGAGATCGAATTGTTGAATAGTTCAGGCTGGAAAGGACCACAGGAAGTTGTCTGGTCCAAGCCCAGGCAAAGCAGAGCTGACTTTGTAGTTAAATGCTGCTTAGGAGTCAGTTGAGGTTGCCGGAGCCTTTTCCAAGGGAGTCTCAAATAGCTGCAAGAGTGGAGATTTCATAGCAAAGCCACTTGTCCAGATGCATGACTGTCCTTTCAGCAAGAGGTGGGTTTAAGAGGGGGGGTTTCTTCCCTTCTACCTGACAGTAATTTCCCATGTGCCTTCTTGTCCTCTGAGAAGATTCTGCCTCTCTTTTCTTGTACCTGGTGCTCTCCGTTGGCTGCCCTAGCGTGACGGTAGTCATGCTCCATTGCCTTTGCCTCCCTGTGTTGGAAAGGATGGCGAAGGTTTTGTGCAGGAATGCTTGCACAGTGTTCCACATGTCTGCCTCACTTCATAAATTCAGACTATTATTTAGCTGCTGTGTTGGTCATCTCACGGTGGTAACTTGATCTTTCTCTTGAAACATCTATTCTTTAGAAATACATTCCTAGAGGAACATGAGGTGGGAAGGAATGCAACGCACCTTCCTGCGTACAATGGACAGCGTGTGGCAGCAGCCACGTGGATTGCGTCGATGTCAGGCTGCTTGGCTGCCAGCACGGGGTATATCACTGCTCTGTAAATTATTTTACGCTTCCATCCCAAACCTTTGGTACCTCTGGAGCTGTTGCTGGATCTTTTCCAACTATCCAGAACCTCGTAATTTAATATGCTTGAGCTGTAAAAAATGGCTGTAAAATGCAGGTTTAATAAAGAATTACATAAATAAAGAGGAGTGAAAGGTGCCTGAAACCTGATATTCTGGCTAGACACTAGAAAAGATGCTGGAATTCAGTTTGCTAATGAGTTTGTAGACTGAGATTAGCAAAACCATTTCCCAGACACTCTGGGAAAGCAAACTCATTTAGACGTTAGGAGTGTTATGGCTGCTGAAGTAAAAACATGGTTGTCGGAGCCTGGAAAAACAACTTCTCATGGCTAATGATCTGCACGTTAGAGCTGTTCCATAGGCATGAGATGCGGGAAAAGCTGGAATATTACCTTTTCGTTGCCTCTGTGTTGGGTACGCGTTCGTTCACGTGTTAATCAGATTGCAGTGCACTGCTTCTGTACCATGAACAGATCGCAGAGCCCTGAAAGCTGCTGGCCAGACCATAAGAGCTGAAGCCAGAAGTCCCATTTTCTACACAGAGGCATCTTCCTGTGTGAGAGCGTTACTTTGTGTGCATTGAAAACCGAGCGCTGAGCTCGGTCTCTTTACACTGCGTTTGGGTACAAGCACCCGCGTTCGAGGAGGGAACCGAGAGTTGCCTGAAAGCCTTGTGCTGACTTAACTACTGCAGGATATTGAAAAGCAGCATTTTCAGGGTATGAATAATTCCGATGTTTCAGTGTTGGTTTTCCTCCAGACCTGGAAAGAAAAGTCAGGAGCAAGGTCTGATCTACTAGTGTTCTCAAATAACGAGTTTGATTTTGTTTTGCTTGCACGCTGCCCAGCACTCATAAGACTGTTGCTTCTGAAAGGTGGAATTTCCAGTCTCTGAGACAGGAAACAAAGTCACGGAAAAGAAGGCTGAAACCATCATAAAAACAATGAAAACATTTATTTTCTGGCAGAAGTCTTAACGCTCCCATCTTCATCAGCTCCGAATCCGGAAGGGGCTTTGCACATGGTTACATCCAGGGCTTTCTCATCTCTGCCCTTGAACTTTGTGGAAGAGTTAACACAAACATTCGCCCTGTCGGTCAGGCTGTTTATGGCCTTCAGGCTCTCTACAGTGATTTGGGACCCAGGTCCTAATGCCACCAACATTACATCATTCTGGATGGTGAAAGTGCCCCGGGTTGTCATGTCCTGATTGACCAGAGAAAAAAGGGAGTGACTCTAGTTTGTGGGTTCACTTGGGATGAATTAAGGAGACTTAGACCACAGGTGAAGGCAAAGTAGGTTAATATACCCTGGGCTCAAACAGAAGAGAAGGGGAAAGAGAAAATAGTTTCAGATCACTACCCTAGGCTCCAGCGACACCTTGCTCAGTCCACCTTCTCCCAGCTTGACTCCCCATAACCTTGGTGCAGTAGTCAGCACCTTGGTGTCTTTGGCTGTGAGGTGGGGAGGACTGGTGGGTGCACACCTGCCTCAATTTGAGTCCCCATTTAGCCTCTGCCGTGAGGGGGGTTTCTTAACCTCCTGTGATGTGTGGGAAGATGGCAACTAGCTGGGTGAGTGCACAAGAGGGAAAGGGCAGCATCAGTCCCCTGCAGGGTCATGGGAGAGCCTGTTCCTTACTGGTTTTGGCAGGTATGCAGAAAAACATTCTTCTTGGTGTGCGTAGACAAAACCGTCAGTGAGACAAGGTCGTTCATCCTCTGAGGAGCCCCTGGGATGGGACAGCTTGTTATGCTTCAGCCCCAGAGCACATACCTCTGCAGCTGTGTGGCAGCTCGATCTTTGAAGCTGCTACTTGGCCACTCCTTTCCCCACTCACAGTGTTTGAGGTGTTAACCTGTTTTTGGTTTGAGTCTGACATGGGTTGAGGACTCCAAGAGTCCTGGGCTATTTGATTCCTGCGTCCTCTAAGTGGTGATGTTGACTTAAAGCTGTGAAGCTGAAAAGCTCAGTGATTCCTACTTCAGGTTTACTAAGGGAACCATTGGGAAACCAGGCCAGCGCTGCCGTTTCCCTATCAGCTGCTTTTTTTCTGAGACACTTTGTTTGTTAAATAACATAACTTGTTTCCACTCAGGACCTCTCTGATGAATCTGTGACTACTTCTCTGCAGGTCAGCTGAGGAGCAAAAGCTTTAGATGCCCTTCTTTTGTTCCAGTAATGGTCCAAAGCCCCTTTTAGCAGCTAAGTACAGCAGGCATGAACATTTCTTCTGTGTCAGCATGAAAGGAAGGAAGTTTTGGCCATGACTCCTCTGTTAATCTGCAGTTAAGAGACTCTGGTTTTCTTATTAGTGGTTGCAGTCATGCCTCCCACTGACGAATTACAGGTGTGTTCCGATTCTTCTCTGTTTCCCCTTGTAGGAGTCACTCGATACACAGTGCTGGACAGTCCTCTGGAGCTCCTCTCTGTACTAGCCCGTTGAATCCTTTGCTAGGGGGATAGCAACAGTGAAAATGCCCACTCCCTGATTACTCATGAGTGTAGACAGCACAACGTGATGGGTGTTTGTGACGGGACCAATTAACAGCTTGATCTTTCTTCTTAAAGGATTTTATTCTAAAATGAACCTCTGGATTTGTAAATGTGTGATCCGCTGCCAAAAAATGTGCTGTGCCGTCTGGATAAAGTAACTCAAACCTGGAAAGTCATAGTGGAAGTTGTGTGCTTGTCTCTTCTCGCTGTCTGGAGGATCCGATCGAGACAAAAATGCATTTGTTCTTCTCCCAGATCTGTCACGTAATTTGCTGTGATTATCCTGTTGTCAGGGGAAGTCTTGCAGGGGGAGTCCACCTTCAGGGATAAAATCAGGGCAGATTGATCACCATAGGGAGATTTGTGAGGTGTGCCAGCACCGACCCTTCCCGCACTACTTGTGGCTCCAGAACTAAGAGGCCATGGTGTTTTCTAAGAGAAACTAGAATAGGGTGTTGAAGTTAATGGATCTGTGCCAGCTTAACAGCAGCTGAAGATCTGGTGTAGGCTTTACCTAGAAATGCAGGAAGCACGCGTGGGATTTGTGTTGCTAAATATAGGCTGCCCTGAGAGCACCGGCTCTACATATCTGTCCCAAGAGTAACAGGATGTGATGTTTTTTCACCAACGCCATCCAGTGACATCAGTAGACATTTGTAAGGTCCAAGGAGCGCAGGACCCAAGGCCTTTTCAGTTATCTTGAGATCAGTTTCGTGAAAGGAAAGCAGCACTGCCTCTAGGCAGCAATGCTTCTCCATCTCTAGACGTATTTGACGTACAAAGATGCATGGCGGTGTAAGCCATGCTCCTACAGACATTCACACGTGTATAAAGCATTTGCAGCTTACGCAGAGATAGCCAGGATCTGGAAACGCTGAGCTCCAGCACTGGGATAACGGCGTTTTCTTTACAGACAGTTTTATCGCATCTCCTTACATAAAATTTCAAAAACAAGTGCTAATGTTGAAACTGGCTATTAACCAAAATGTTTGCTGTCAAATTAAGTGTTCCCATCTGAGATGATAAATGGAGGCTGAATGGCTATAAGCTGCGTCTTATGAAAAATACTTGTTTGACATCTGGCTCTAACATCTGGTTTTATAATTGATGCTCCAGAGCAAATGGAGTAGGCGCTTTAAGGGCTTGCTTTTAATTAGTGCTCAGAAGCGTGTGTTCCTGCAGAGTGTCACTAGCACACAGCTACAGGAGTCTGAACGAATGCACTTCACGCCAATACCTGCGGGTATAACCCCCCACAAATACCAGAGCTTTAGCATTTAATGCCAGGCAGCACCAAACAACATCGGGGAGAAATGGGAGGGGGTGGTTTGAGCACCTGTTTGGTACCTACCAAAGCGATGCTCGAAGGAATGAGCGTTCCATACTCAGTTATAGAAAAAGCCTCCTAGTTTTATCGTTATTGCTGTGTATTCCACCTGAAGACAGTGGAACCTGTGTCAGAAGCCTGTCTGGGTTACTGGGACTATACTTTTTTATGCCTTTCTATTGTTGGTGTCTCTAGAACTGTGAGCAGCTACAAAGGTTTAATCACCTGCACGCAGGACTGTCTGGACTAGCCTCGATGACTGTTTACTTGCCTTCTTGCATGGCTTTTGCAGGATAGGTTCTGGCAGCCACAGAGCAAGCTCCTGGTGCAGTTGGTGACTGTTGTACAGACAGAGCTCTCATGCTGCTTTGCAAGTTTATTATTAATAGCCTGCTATTTTATCTGCGTTACAGTAGCCCAACCATACAAACCAGCTCCCAAACGTGCATGAGCGTGCATCGGGGTGTAGTGGGAGATCCATTGCCTTTGAAAGTTTATAGGGAAAGCAGAGAAAGCAGAATAAGCCTTAATAACCAAGTGCTCATTCCAGCCTTGGATGCACGGATTTTTAATGACTCTCTTCCACTGCATCTAAAGGTATCTGGAAGAATCAGACCACATCTGATTTACACGGGACGTACATTGCTTCTCAATGTATTCCCTACAGAGGACATCCCTAGTCTAGTTCACAGAATCACAGACTGTTAGGGATGGGAAGGGACCTCAAAAGATGATCCAGTCCAATCCCCCTGCCACAGCAGGATCTCCTAGATGATCATTTGATCTCAGATGGAGGCCTAGAAGTATTACAGAATGTCAGGGGTTGGAAGGGACCTCTGAAGATCATTGAGTCCAAAGTTGCAGTAAAGGTGCAGGAAATTGTGCAGGTCTGTTTAGGAACAGTGTTGGTTTGATTCCGAGGCGGCACACAGAGTCACAGTCAGTGTTTTCCAGAGGTCCTCTTTCTGTGGTTGTTGGTCCTGTGACTTAGTAAAAACCAGATTGAAGAGGAATTTGAGG
>VZRI01000774.1:12665-55139 GCA_013397515.1 Upupa epops | reverse complement strand
GGGAGGGCTGCAGATTCATCCCCACAGAAAGGGGCTTGCAAGTACGGAGACTGGCTTGCCTCTTCAGCCTCTCTGCATTCAAGCTTCCATGAAAAACAGGGTTGTGGCTACCCCCTCAACAGAGGTGTAGGTAAGTTTAAGTAGTTTTTGCTTTCCAGCCTTTGGTGACAGGGGGTTAAGAGCCATTGCTTGCTCCCCACCCCACCCCCCACCCCATGGAGCTCCCTGTCTCCAGGCATGTCGGAGCAGAAGCAGGAGATGATGAAGATGGCACAGATGACGAAGAGAAGGAAGCAATAAGGAGGAAGTATCTTCCCTTTAGGACTCTGTCCATCAATCACCTGTGGAGTCCAGAGACTGATGCAGGTGGTCTGCTAGGAAAGCTACCTCCAGCTACAAAATAAAATGCTTTTTCGGCATAAAAGCACCACAACTAATATTTGAAAATTCGGTAATTTTCAAACCAGAAAAGCCAGGCTGCTGCAGTTGATAATTTACAGAGTAATCAAGGTGATCCCTTTCAAAATATTACTTTAAACCATCTGGTGAGCCGCGGTCAACATGCCAACCCCCAAACACAAGCTACATGGCATAGAGATGTTGGCCAACAAAGCAAAGATCTTGCACCTCAAGCTCTTAATATAGTCCCCGATTTGAAGAAAACCACTCAGCCTTTTTTGAGGATCAAGCAGGGAGCTTCTGAAACTTTTACACAATTTTTGGACCACCTAAAAGATGCCCATAGATAAGCAGGTTGAAACTCCAGATGTGCATGAAACTCTTACATGTACCCTGACATTTGAGAATGCAAATGTGGACTGTAAGAAAATTATCTCACCCTTGCAAAGTCTCACCATCATTGAAATGATAGAAGCCTGTGACAAGATGAATTCTGTCACACAAGACATGCAAACCACGGCAGCTAGTGTTGCCTCAGGAGTTCCCTCTGAGGTTGCAGTGGTTATGCGTACCAGCAAGACATGTTTTGGTTGTTGTCAGGGTGGGCATTTCAAGAACTGTCTGCAAAAACAGCTAAATAATAGAGGAGTAGCTTTCTCTGTCCCTCAACCTTTGGTTATTTGCCCCAGATGCCAGGAAGGTTTTTATTTTGTTAGTCAATATCCTTCCAAATTTTATATTGATGGTAGACCCTTACTTCCAAGAAATCTGGGAAACCACCAGCGCAGTGTGGGGCAGAGGCGTGTGATGAAAATAAATGCCCCTGCACATACTGCACAGACTGCACAGGCCGCACCAACAGCACAGATCTTGTCCATGTCCTCCAGCCTGCCACAAGCAGGAGTGCCAGCTTGGATGTCACCACAGCCTCTGCAGTCAAAATAATGGACCAGACCATTCACAAGTCCCACTTCAAGCTTTTGGACCCATCATCAGTGGGTCTGTTGAGTGCTTGGTTGGTGGGTCATTCCAGCACCACCATGCAAGGTCTATTTATATGGCCTGGTGTTATTGATGCGGCTTTCACAGGACAGTTACAAGCATGGTTTATACACCCTCTCCACTAGTTCACATTCCTCAGGGCAATTGTATTGCTCAGTTAATACCCTTCCAAGCCTGTGTGCCCCCCAACAACAGCTAAGAAAAGAGGGGATCAAGGCTTTCGTTCAACAGGACCACCTGAAATATGTTGGACTCAGACTGTGACGGACTCTGGCCCTTTGTTAACATGTCAATCGCTTTTAAAGGGAGGAAGACCAGATTCCATCAAGCTGTGAGCCATGGAAGCAGATGTTACTGTCCTATCTGTCCAAGATTTGCCTCCACAATGGCCAACTATCGAGTCACACAGTGCCATAGCAGGCACTGGAGGCATCATAACAGCATGACAGAGCAAACATTATATTCTAGCTGTTGACCCTGAAGGTCAAATGGCAACTATTCAACCTTTTGTTTCTACAGCTCCCATCACTTTGTGGGGACCTGATATATACAGCCTGCCCCTCTCTTGGTACCCAAGTTTAAATGATTAACAGAAACACCTGTGTGGGTGGACCAGTGGCCCCTGATGGAAGAAAAAGGTCATGCACTAGAAGGACTGATTGCAAAACAACTGTGACAGAGACAGATAGTTCCTAGTAACAGCCCATGGAATACTCCTTTATTTGCAATCAGAAAGAAAAATAGAGCTTGGTGGCTGCTATATGATCTGCAAAAAATCAGCGAGGTTATGGACTATATGGGATCACTCCAACCTGGAATGCCATCCCCAACCATGATTCCATAGAACTGGGACACTGTAACTGTTGATTTAAAAGACTGTTTTTTCACCATACTTTTGGATACTGATGTTGCCGCTAAATTTGCATTTTCTGTAGCCACTGTCAACAACACAGCACCTTTAAGAAGATTTCAGTGGACTGTATTGCCACAGGGGATATAGTCCATCTATCTCTCAACAATTCTGTAGCTCAGACATGTCTGAAATTAAGCTAAAACATCCTGATGTTTTTTGTTATCATTATATGGATGATACTCTTTCTGCAGGAAAAGAGACGCAGCAACTCCTCCTGGTGGTTCAAGAAGCTTGTACTGCCATGGAAGAATCAGGCCTACAAGTCGCCTCAGAAAAGGTTCAGACTCATCCTGCATAAGGCTTTTCACCCAGCATAGACACAAGTCAGTATAGAAATAGGTAAGTGAACAAGACAGCAATGAGATTGATGAATACAGACTGAGCTTCAGATTTATCAATCCTCACATGTAAAGCCCATTGAAGGATCAAAGCACTATTGCTATTGAAACTGCCAGTGTCTAGTAAAAGAAGCATAAGCTAGGACTGGAAATTACTTCTACAAGAGGATACTCCACTACAGTTCTTAATTCATGGCTTGACTAAAAAGAAACCTTTGTAAATGTTTGCTGTGTGGTGACATAGACATGAAAGCTGTGTTTCCCACCAGCTGAATCACTTACATTGTTAGACCCGTCTTTTCACCAAACAGCTGGGATTCACATTAGTCCTTCAAGTCACTGGGACTGTTTCATTGGGGTGCACGTTTGAAACCCTTAAAATGTGGTAAAAGTCTCATCAAAGACTAGATACAAGCTAGCAGGACATTGGCAGTAGTTTGGGCAACCATTCCTACAGGCCTAGGAAGGATTCTGTTATTTTGCTGGAAGTCCGCTAGGATCTTTTGCATTCAGTCTTTACTTCATATAGTAGTTCAGTGATAAATGCAATGTGATGTTCCATAATCTGCTCTGTATTTCTTCCAGGAAACTATTTGCTTGTTCCTATATGGTAACTTGGACTGTACTCAATTACAGTTCTGAACCACCAGTTGTTCCTTTTTATCCTTCCTAAGCCATGGTGCATAAATAAAAAAAAAGAATAGCTTGCTTATTTTTTCATGTGCCCAGATGCAGCAAATTAGTGTACAAAATCATTAGTACAATTAATTTTATTCCAGGAAACTAGAATTAAAATGCTTTTTTTTTTCCTAGACCAGAAACATAAGTAAATTTTGTGGTAGCTTTCAATGGACCAACTAAAGCAATTATCTAAATTACCCTTCACAGAATGATGTATATGGATGCCTGCACATCCTGCTGTGAAAGCACTGCAAGCTCCTGTATTCTGCCAGCAGCTGTCAGGTTGTGCTAAAGCATTTATTTGAAGAACCACAAAACTTCCAGGATGTATTTCATCACTTGCCTGACTTTCCAAAATCCACTTCTAGAGGAAAACTAACACAGGTGAATAAAGGGGATGTTGCTGGACACAGAGCCTGGGGACATTGAGCTGGTAGTTACCTTTGTCACAGTTGATGCCATAGAACCCTGGGGGGCAGATGCAGAGGCCAGGTGTAATGCAGAGCCCACCATTCATGCAGCGAGGAGCGCACAGGGCTGAAAAGCAGAAAGAACAGAAAAAGAATCACTGGTTTGATAGCAACTGGCAATTTAAATATGCAACACATTGACTCCTTAAGCTACTTTTCCTTCTGCTGTACATAATGTCACTTTTGCAAATCAATTACCCACTAATCAAATCTTGTTTGTATCTGACAATTTATATATATTGCTGCTAAAAACATGAAGACTAAATGAAGTTTAAATCTGATTCCATATGTAAGCAGAAATTGCCTCTTGTACATTGTAACTCCAGACAGGGGAAAGTGCCCACCTATACTCTCTGCCCAGGACTATCCTCTCTATAGCTGGATTCTGGTGTTGCACTGGTGTCCAGTTCTGCAGACAGGGCTGTCTCTTAGGAGCTGTGCTCAGAAAGGTCAGTGACTCACTGGATTTCCCAGGCAAGCTTTACAAGGAACCCTCCCTTTCCCCTCCGCACACCTGAGCATAAACACAGCTACCTAGTTTAGGCTAGGAATGTCTGTCATGTGGTCTGGTTTGATGGCCAGACTGTCCTGCATGATCCCTGTGAATATTCTCCAGAGCTCCTGTGCTCTCTCAAGACTTCTCTGCAGTTGTGGCCACTTCACAAGGCTCTTCCACAGAGATATGTCAGGGGATTATGCTTCACTTCGTGGTCCTACCCACAATCAGTAAATGAAACAAGAATGGGTCCATACCACTGAGTTAAATGGCACCCAGGCAAGGGGTCAAGTGGGAGCACAGGATCATGCATCCTGTGAAATTGTTGAGGCTGTTTCTGGCATGGATTTGCCCCTGGCTGGCCTGTAAGCTCTCCCAGGCATGGCTTGAGGGAAAGCAGCAGTCACAGGCTCCCCCCAGCAGGAAGTATGAAGAGGGATTTTTGAGGGTAAGAAGGTTTATTAAATGTATGAATGTAAGCTGTGCTGTGCCAGTTGGCCTCCAGCCCCAGAGAACAGTCCCTGGTCTTTTGTACTTAATATTATGAATGTAACCAGAGCCTCTGGGAGTGACGGATGGCACTGGAATAGAACACCTATAAGGATGGTTTGCTCCTCCTCAGTCAACCCTGAAGGGTCTGCCATCGAGGAAGGAGGAAGAGGTGGGAAGAAGAGCTAGTTTTCTCTCCAAGTCACACCAATTTCCTGGATCTTCACTCCTGGAAATGTTTGGGGCTAGTAGTCACTAATGGAAGGGAAAAGGAGATTCTTTCCTTCATCTTCCCATCTTCATTGTCATGCTGACTCCAGATTAGATCTTATTTCCAAATTAGATGTTATCTCCAAATAAACAAACACTGAACTACTAAAGTTCTGTGCTTTGTTTTCTAGCTAGTCCTCATTAACAGAAGAATTTCATTTAATCTTTTTGCCAGATGGATTCCCTTTTTGATAATAGTAATCTCTTAGACAGAAAACATTTTTCTTATAAGCAATTAATGTTCCTATTAGACCAAGGATGATAATAATCATCTTGTATGTGTGGACTCAAAATATATGAAATCTTCAGAATAGGCCACTTATTTTAAGGAAAGACTACAGTGTAGTAGCTTCAGTTTTGCTGAGATTATGGAAAAGAAGACAGTTAAGAAGGTGGGTTTTTTTAATTACCTTTCTCACAGTGAGGCCCGTAAAATCCATCTGGACATTCACAGACACGTCTTTCATTGCAAAATCCTCCATTTCTGCATCCTCCTGGACACTCCGCTTCATAAAATATGACAGTCTTAATTGAATATTATATACTTCAGCCAACCCTTGGTAGGATCAATATATTCCTTTGACACAACAGTAAAAATATTTGCTGACAGACAGACAAATACTGACAGAAATGGAAGTTCAGCTAAGACCTACTCAGATAACTTCCTTCTTTTTTGTCAGTTTACAAATTGAGGTTTCATCAAGTTTTGAGACAAGTGTATGATGCACTTGTTGACAGACTGTGCATTTCCATAGTTCTACTGTGCTGTAAGTGCATAAGCAATGTGGATGCTCTGCTCAATCCAGCACATTTTCCTCCACATGGAAATGAGCCGTCAGCTTAGTGCACGACTTTTGCCCCTGGTTAGACCTGCCCCCAGTATGCAGGAGCAGTACCAATTTCTGCAGCCTTAAGTAGACTGCACTGCAACTTGCATTGCATTAATTACTACATGTTACTACTGAGGTGACAAAGTGATGAAACCTGTATTCAAATTAAAGAGTCTGCTTAAAGGCTAAATGTAAGAAGTACAGAAGGAATATAAAAGCATTCCTGCACAATGGTTCTATATCATCCAACTCTTATTCATAGCTCAACTGTTGAACAAAACACTGGTAAAAACATTTGGAACACTGACTGGATTATGGAAAGCTCAGAAATACCTCTGGTACCATCACCATCCTCAAACCACCAGCTTTACCACTGTGGGAAACACATTCCCATTTTGATGCTATGCTGCATGACATTCTAGTAATAGGGTTCAGAAACTCTGAAGCAGATCAGTATGTCTCAACCCAAACACTCAGAGACAATCTATTAGTGTTGGCATAGCACCTTATTCTATTTGTTTGTTTAATGTAACAGTGCTGTAACTATACATGACTGACAATATCAGCCAACAGCATCCTTACCCTTCCATTGCCTCATCAGAAAATGATGGCACTTACCATCATTAGATTGGATCTACCATAGAACTAGCTCCTGACTGAATAATACCTGAGTTCAAACTTAGGCCTTTAATGTGCACTTGTTTGAAGTGGCAAGGAGCAGGTTGGACTTAAGGCTGGGATTAAAAAATTTGAATGATTCTCCTTTCTTCTAGTACTTGAGTCAGTTGATACAACTGTTAGCTAGACTCACACACAAAGAAATGTCTTTCTTTGAATGTTTTCTAATAGTAGATTGGGGCCACAGGAAACAATGGCTGCTAGAACCATCAGCAGCATTCTACTGCACCCAGTAGCTCTCTCTTCAGTGGGATGCAAAGCATAACTTGGAGACAAATCGAAAAGAAAGAAAATCTGATGCATTGGTCATATGGCTGGATACGGTGTATGACTGCCAAACAAAAGGAAAGAAGGAGGAAAGGTGTAACTGTAAAATGCTACTCTGTTCAAGTACATAGGACCCATAGAGCAAAAAGTGTTGTTTTAAAAGTAAAGCTGTTTGCAGCAGCAGTAATAGTCATAGAGGCTTTTTGGTCTTACTGTGCTCCAACATTGTACTCTAGTATTCTCTCTGGAAATGATTCTCATCATGGTGCCCAAATACAGATTCATTACAGATTCAAAATGCATGTTTACAAACACACTGTTTCAAACAGAAAAATAGGAAAACATAATTTTTTATGTGGCCACCTCTTAGTCATAATAAATTCTCTCCTCTCCCATAAAATTACTCCCTTGGTCCATTTACTTCCTCTGGTGAGGATCCCTTTTGGATGTCCAAGAATGACTGGAAACAGTGACTGGGGCTCTGGCAGGAACATTCAGAGATCCTCACAATAAGCAATGTCTTTCAGAGGCAGGAAACTCATCCCTGCTATAACTTCAACCAGTAAGGACATTCTTATCCTTCTAAGGATCTGTCCCAAAACACTGAGGTGTCCACCTTACTGGAGAAAGGGAAGAAATGTTATCCCAAGATGAGGAGGAAGAGACAAGGTGAGAAAACTACACCTCTACCCATCTGTAGAGTTTGGAAATCATCCTTGTTCCTTTCAACTTGTTTTGAGAACAAAAGACAGCTTTTCTGAGGAGCTATATGATGTAATACTGCTAAATCATCAAATATTACATCTCATATCAAAATGGTAACAACTGACAGCACATAACTTGTGTGCATGCTGCAGAAAAACTGAGTTTGGAGCCCTCTCTTGTTTAAGCCGCATTGTTTCACAATACAGACCTGTAACTCTTGCGTCTGTATTAGATTACTCCACCAACATTAGCAAAATGCATATTTGAATTGAACTGAAAAACACAGAAAATATTTTGCGTGGTATCTACATCTGACACATTACTTCATCCATGAGACCTGACTGCACTCCTTAGAATCACAGAATGGTTGGAAGGGACCTTCAGAGGTCATCTAGTCAAACTCCCCTACTGTGAGAAGGGACATCTCTGACTAGATCAGGTTGCTCAAAGCCTCATCCAATGTGATCTTGAATGTCTTCACCACCTACCTGGGTGATCTGTTCCAATGGTTCATCAGTCTCACTGTAATAAATTTCTTCCTAATATCCAATCTAAATCTACCTTATTGTAGTTCAAAACCATCACCTCTTCTCCTGACACAACAGGCCTGGCTAAAATCTGTCCCCATCTGTTTTGCAGGTTACCTTTAAGTACTGAAAAGCTGCAATAAGGTCTCTCCAGAGCCTTCTTTTCTCCAGACTGAGTAACTCCAACTCTTGCAGTCTGCCCTCACAGAGATGTTCCAGCCCTCCTCTGAACCCATTCCAAAAGGTTAATGTCCTTCTTGTGTCGAGTACCCCAGAGCTGGACACAGTACTCCAGGTGATGTCTCACCAGGACAGAGTACAGGAACAGAGTCAGCTCCCTCCACCTATTGGCCACACTTCTTTTGACACAGTCCAGGATGCAACTGGCATTCTGGGCTGCACGGGTGCATTGTTGGCTCATGTCAAGCCTTTCATCAACCAGCACCAACAAGTCTTTCTCTACAGAGCTGTTCTCAATCACATCATCTCCCAGCCTGCATTTATGTCAAAGATTGCCCCAAAGCCAGGTGTAGGACTTTACACTTAGCCTTGTAAAACTTCATGAAGTTCATTTTGCTTCCCCTAAACCCCCATTTTCCTTCCTTTTTCACTTCCCCTTCCTCTCCCCTCCTCCACTTTCCTGGTGTTAATTTGCAGCAGCAAGGCTTCAAAGGAGACAAGCAACTTAGTTACTGAAGTATGCTGAGGTTTCAGAGAATAAACATCTTCTGCTCCTGCTGATTGCCCTTCGAAGCTGTCCTACAGCCAATTAGCTGAGAGAAAAGTTCAGAGAAGAAAGCACAGGACAGGGAATGAAGATTTTATAGGAGAAAAATAAAAATCCCTCTCTCTGTACATCAGCCCTGCCAGGGGCTCATTTGATACAATTGCGCATGACATGGAATAACTGCCTTATCAGAGACACCAAATTTTCAGCTTTCATATCCTCAATTTAAAGTGACAATCTTAGCTGTTCGCAGTGCATAAAATTAATGAAGAAAGTCTTATTACATAATGTTTATGGGTCATAGATAGTTTGATTAAACAGCTTCCCTTATTTCCAAGTAAAAATCAACTTCATGGTGCCCTTCTTCTACCAGTACAGCCTCTGTGTGTTTACTACTTGATGACTGCAAGTATCGAGGACCAGCTTCCACCACCTTACCTATATCCAAACTCAAGAAGCTGCCAACTTTTACAGAAATTTCCTAGTTTAGGATGTTTGCATGTTCTCTTTACTGTTACCTTGCTGACAGGTTTTAAAGAAGATGGCATTCTGAGGAGTCTGGAGAATAATATTGCCTTCTGAATTCATTACGATCACATTCACTTCAAATGCAGCGACCCCGTCTTGTTTTCCAAGGCAAGGAAATCCAACCTGAACAACTTAAAAGACAATAACAGTAGTAATTATATTTACATGTATATATATCTACATGCATACAAAAGCACACGTTGAAATATTAAAAAATATAGAAAATATTTAAGCTTTAGAGGTATTCCATTGATGGAAACCCGTAGCAGAGAGACCACCTGATTCAGAGGTGGATCCAGGACTGGAAGTACAGCAGCAGCGGTTGCTGACATAACACCAACAGTCTACAGCTGATTGTAGTAATCTTAACCCAAACATTTACTTGCAGACAAGATGTGACAAGACATGACAAGACTCATGTGGAAGTATGTAAGGATACACTAAACCAAGATGGAAGCCCACATTTAATTTTCCAAGCTGAGTCGATCACTTAGGTGTCTAAATTTTGCAGGCTTTCATACAACTGCAAAAACATCTTACACATTCTGGGAAAAAAAAGTTACTTCAGGTATGTTTTGCCAGCTTGGATATTGCAATTAATACATAAGTAAGATACTAATTTAATGAAAATTTATCCCATAAAGTCCTGTCAAGATGGTACACTTGATAAATAAGATCATGGGTACAAATACTCAAGGCAAAGACACTTGACTCCAGCAGAACTCATTAAATGTAGCAATGTTTTTAGATTGCCTTTCCAGAAATGCTACTCAAACACTTTTGGACTACTAAGAGTTTAAGCAACTAATTAAGCCCAGTTAATATGGAGTATTTTAGTGAGGAAGCAAGCCTCAGAGCTATGGAATGCTCCACTGTGATGGTCACAGGTAAGCCTGAATAATCTTGAGATGAAACTATGTTATCTCTTTTCTTCAAAATTTGTTCATCCTAGCTGCTTTATAAGTTAAATCCAGCTAATAGAAATTGCTTATTCATTTTTCCAAAACCTGGCCTAAGATTTCAGGACCAAATATTGAGCTAACAGCCCTACATTTGTGGGTTTTTAAAAAACTCTTATTATACAAGTTACAACTCATAATTGGACCTTTTTTATTGTTTGTTGCTTTGGTATTATACAGAATAATTTATTGCTGAAACACATTATGCTTCTGGTAAATCAAATACGCTGAAAAGTCTGTTGCAGTTTTCACTATAAAGCAATTACTTGTTTTACACTTATCTTTTAGAAGATCATTGCAAAAAGCCTGTAACCATGTGGTAAAAAGGAAGCACACTGGATTAAATACAGTTCAAATGCAGTGAAATTCTTAAACTGTAGTAACCTTACAGTGCAAGTGCAGTAAATCAGTGCTGGTGTTGGGCTATGCGTGACTTGGCTGAGAAAAGCTCAGTGGAGAGGAAGACGTGGCAGAAGGTTAACGATGGCATTACAGTCATATTTAGACTTCACTGCACAGCAGCAAACTCTGGAACTCCCCTGAGATTTGGCTGTGGGTTTATATGCCTAGGGCAAAGATTAGGAACACATCTCTAAGGACTAATGTCCACAGGGATCAGTCAGAACCTTCGTAGTCTAGCACTCCCCAACCTGGAAGCATCTTTACTTTTGGATTTCCTCTATGTTCAAACTCCTAGGCACACAGAAAGGCAGTAACCATTTGGATCCTGTGGTGGTGCAGAGCTGAAATGAAGTCCCTGAACTCTGAATCCTTACCTTTTTATGCCAGTTTGAATAATGCTAAGCATGCATCAACAGCACTGCAGTCAGAACAAAGCACAGAGCATCCAGAACCACAACTGTGAGCTCCTGCGAACTACCAAATTGCTGAGCAGGGCTGTGGCAGGGCAACGCTCAGAACTGGTCCCTGCTTCGCAAATTCAGGATGCAGTTTATATTTGCCCATTGCTGACTAAAAGCAAGGAGAAGGTTTCAGGACTTCTCTCTGCTAGCCATCATTCCACTAGCAGGCCACAGAACATTTCTATTTCTGCAACCTCTGCAGCACTTGCACCCAGGGCTGCTGAGCAGATGGGTCTAGCAGAAGTGAGGAAATTTTAACTAATTTGAAAAGGAACCTAAGGAAACCTAGTGACTAATAACCTGATTTTAGCTGGTAATTAAAACACTCTCCTGGGATGTGGAGGATGCAGGTTTTTGTCTGGAAGCTCAAGCCTTTTCTGTTCCAGAAACTGAAGTTGCCTAAATTGTCACAAATAAAGGCAGGCTGAGAAGAATTCCTGTGTCTGCACAGCTCTTTAAGTTTGCAGGCAATTATCTTATCCATATATTCAATACGCAAAAGACATCACTAAAAGACACCTACAGTCTCAGGGATGAGACATCTTTGAATTACCAATCTCAGTAGAAGCAATCACGCAGGGTCTGGACAAGAGTGAAAGTCCACAAACAGCCCTTCAGACCCTCTTTACCAGCACAGCAGAATAACCACAGATGCTGCGGCAGCCAGAGAAAGGACCAGTTTCTCCCACCAAGCCTGGAGAGAATTCCAGCACCTTTTTGTTACTCAGTACATATTTTTTTAATGTGTCAACACCAGCAGGAGGCAGGGAGAGCAGGTGTCTTGAGCCTGGCCAGTTGGTGGGATGGTTGAAATGCATGTAGCAGCACTGGGGCCAGCAGCCCAGACACATTAGCTTGTACTGGTCGCACAGGCATGCCATGGGTGTGCTAGCTAGAGCAGACAGGGTCAGGAGAGGTCAGCTCAGGTCACTTCAAGAGCCAGCTTGTTCTCCATCACAGGCCACTACATTTCTTCTGGGTACACAGACCAATAGCTGATTTTACTTTCCTCAGTGTGATGTTCAAGATTTTAATTATTGCCACTACCAACAATGCCTGACTTGGTTTGCAACCTGCCGATCTCGGTTTGAACTACCAGATCTTCATAGATCTTAATTTTCCCGTGAAGTGAGCAGCCAGTCTCTTCTCCTTGGACAGGCACCTGCACTCAAATGCTTTCTTTCAGGTCTTAGATCTTTAAGCCCTCACAGAAAGGTGTCTTCTCCAGCCTTCTCAATATCTTGCCATGTGTCTAGGTGTTGTCAACACTGAATCAGGTAGCAATCCTGAGATTTGTGGATGGGATTTTCAAATGAACCTAAGGAACCTAAGTAACATCAAACTAATCTGAATTTGAAAAGAATCGGATACCTCATCTCACTAAGGATATACTGAATTAGAGAAAGTTGAGAGAAGGACAACAAGGCTGTTTCCAATGAGAAACAATTGAGTAAGTTATGATTCTTCAGCCTGGCAAAGGGAAAAATTAGGAGGGGACATAACAGACATCTGCAAAATCATGACGGGTAAGGATAGGACTAACAGTGTGGACTGACTGCTGTTTCTAGTGCCAATCAGATGAGTGAATCAGGATGAGAAGTTGGTTCTCCTCTATCCCTTCAGTGGCAATCATGGATGAGGAAACTGACAGGAAGAGACAACAAGTCAACTTATGGCTCTGGGACTGGTGTAACTGGCAGGGCTTTGGGTTTTTCAATCACAGGCTACTATATGAAACACTGGCCTGCTGGTGGCAGGTAGGATGGCAGAGGGGGAAAAAGATTTTGGAGCAGGAGTTAACAGGGAGGGAGTTAACAGGAGTTCACTGGCAGGGCTTTAAACTAGATATGAAGGGGGAAGGGGAGATAACAGGACCTGTCAGGTATAAATCCAAAGGAAACATACCAGCATCTGTAAGATGGTGGACTTGCTCTGCCATTTCATTCCAGGGAAAGGATAAATGTTTAGAAGACATGGAAGCACCTGAGAAGGGTTTGGTAGGAAATAGGGCCCACACTCACATAAAGGATTTGGAATCATTAGGTCATCTGAAATGCATGTATTCCAATTCACATAGTATGAGCAACAAGCAGGGGGAGCTTGAAGCTGTGCCACAGGAAAACTATGAAATAATGGCTATTACAGAAACATAGTGGGATGCTTCACACAACTGGAGTGCCACAACTGATGGCTGCAAGCTCTTTAGGAGGGACAGACCGGGAAAGAGAGGTGGTCTAGTGTCCCTGTATGTTAGGGAATGCTATCAAAGCTCAGAAATCAAGTGTAATAATGATGAGGTTGAGAGTGTTTGGATTAGGTTAAGGGCCAATAAAGCTGACAGTCCTGTGGGAATCTGCTATAGACTTCCCATTCAGAGCAATGAGGGGGATTAAGCTTTCTATAAGCAACTGGGAGAAATCTCGTGGCCACTTGCTGAGGGACTTTAACCTCCCAGCTATCTGCTGGGAATGCAATACAGCAGAGAGGGAACGTTCCAGGAGGTTTCCTCTCTGTAGAGGATATGTGTAGAGGATAACTTCCTCAAGCAGCTAGTAAGTGAACCCACCAGGGATGGTGCCCTGCTGGACCTGAAGAGAGAAGGTCTTGTGGAGGATGTGGCAGTTGGAAGCCATCTGGGGAACAGTGACCATGAAATAATTAAGATCTCTATTATTAGAAATGTTTGAAGAGACAGCAAAACTGTCACTTGTGACTTCTGAAGGGTAGATTTTGAATTGTTTGAGAGGTTACTCGATAGAACCCCCTAGAAGTCAGTTTTGAAGGGTGTAGGAGTCCAGGAAGGTTGGATGCTCTTTAAGGAAGAAAACTTAAAGGCACAGGAGCAGGCCATCCCCATGTGCCCTGAGATGAGCCAGTGGCATAGAAGACCTGCCTGGCTAAATAGGGACACTTGGCTGAAAATCAGAGGGATGTGATTTTCAGATCATAAGGAGACATAAGGAGAGCTTATGTCCTCTGGAAGAGACAGACCACTCATAATGGGTACAAGGATTTTGTTAGTATATGCAGGGAGGTGATTAGAAGGTCTGAAGCCCAGCTAGAAAAATCCGGCGTTGAAAGTAAAGGACAGCAAGAAAAGCTTCTGAAATACAAAATAAAGCCCAAGGAGAGCCTCCAACCCCTGCTAGATACAGGAGAAAATAAACTGACAAAGGATGAGGATAAGGTTGAGATGCTNGAGACAGCAAAACTGTCACTTGTGACTTCTGAAGGGTAGATTTTGATTTGTTTGAGGGGTTACTCAATAGAACCCCCTAGTAGTCAGTTTTGTAGGGTATAGGAGTCCAGGAAGGTTGGATGCTCTTTAAGGAAGAAAACTTAAAGGCACAGGAGCAGGCCATCCCCATGTGCCCTGAGATGAGCCAGTGGCATAGAAGACCTGCCTGGCTAAATAGGGACACTTGGCTGAAAATCAGAGGGATGTGATTTTCAGATCATAAGGAGACATAAGGAGAGCTTATGTCCTCTGGAAGAGACAGACCACTCATAATGGGTACAAGGATTTTGTTAGTATATGCAGGGAGGTGATTAGAAGGTCTGAAGCCCAGCTAGAAAAATCCGGCGTTGAAAGTAAAGGACAGCAAGAAAAGCTTCTGAAATACAAAATAAAGCCCAAGGAGAGCCTCCAACCCCTGCTAGATACAGGAGAAAATAAACTGACAAAGGATGAGGATAAGGTTGAGATGCTCTGTGCCTTCTTTGCCTTGGCCTTCTATAATAGAAACACCTGTACTAAGGGAAGCCAGCCCCCCAAACCAAGAGATGAGCGCTAGGAGCAAAATGTCATCCCCAATATTTACCAATATTTATTGGTAAATATAAGCTTGTGATTGAATTTCTTCAAAATGCATATGCATAGAAAAAGTAGGTAATGCAATAGATCCAGCCAAACTTAGCCAGATTTGTCAGGTTTGTCAAACATAAATTATAGAAATAACTACAAACTGGCAAACTTTTGCTATTTTTATAGAACGTATTTATTTAAGACTACTTAGCTAATTTTGGTCAGCTAGCCAGCAGTGTAAAGAAACCACCATCATGTTAGTGAATCGCTGTTAAGAAATGTATGTTCTTCATATACTGGTATACATGGGTACTGATTATCAATTTGTTAAACACCAAACTCACTATAATGCCAAAGAGGACTTAGATATAGCTGTTATATGCTAAGCACTGTGGTGCACTGTACATGATTCATGTAAGGAAACACCATGGACATGCCCATATTAGTCCTGGAACTGCTGCTGCAAACAGAGTGAGTACTTTTTGGCTTTAGTCAGATCTCCTGTCATGACAGTTAACAGACCTTCTGCTGGAATTACAAGATCTCACCTCTGGCCTCCCTGCTCTTTTAGATTATATTTTCCTAAATACTGTCAGAAGGGCATCATTTTGGTCTAGCCTCTCCAGATAGTTACAAATTAAAGGAGAAACTTAGCTTGTATTAGAAGATGATGAGTGTAGATTTCTCATTTGCTTTATATGGAGATGGAAATAATATTTAACAACAACTTTGTGACTTCTCAATTACTTTTAAATGTCTTTACTTGCCAGGTTATCAAGCTTGCAACCAATTAAATTGTAGCCATTATATTATGAATACTGCAGCACTCTACCCAAATCTGTTTCTGATACCACTTATTCAATCCACACTGAATGGAGACACTGGTATTAATGTTAAACTCTAGGGGACACAGAAAAAGCACCCTCTACTACAGGACAAATTTGAGAGTATCATATACAAATTTTCATAATTTAGTCCTTGAAAAATAGAAAAGAAAGAAATTGGTCAAAGATGTCAACTTTTCTATTAGTTCTCCACCCACAGACCCATTCTCCTGTTCCTTTCTCATTCATTTCCCGTTTTTATCCCACATGGTCTTATGTTGGCTAAGGCTGGTCATGAAAACATGATCACTAAGGCACTACTGTCACCCAGATGTACAGTTCTGCCTTTTTGCCAGAGGCCACCATGTGTTAGTCTAGGAACAGATCACACAAACTGTTGCTATTAATCCACTTCAGAGCAAAGTGAATTCACTAACTTCTCATGAAAGATTTTTGACTCCACCTAGCTCACTGTGCACTGTGCTGCTGCTGAAGCACTCATGTTTGAGCATAGCATCAGCTGTGGAGCATAAGCTTCAGTGAAGGACTAAAAACACACAAGGAAGGGAAAAGTGGTAAATGATAGTATTCTAAACTGGATAATATTCTAAGCTGAATGCCTGATGATAATAGTTGATCTCAACTGAAAGTAAAACATCCACAACCTGCAACCTCTAAGAAACAGAGTAATTAGATAATATATGTTCCTTATAGTGATCTAAGACTTCTCAGAAGACTTCTCTCATCTTAAGCAATAATATTCATGCACATTAATTTTATGCAGCAATTTGCACAAGTTTCTGCTGAATTATCTACACCTAAAAGCTTCATGTGACTTGGCTCAGGCAAAATATACTGCTGTAGTCGGTCAAGGTACTCACAAACTGTTGAGTGTTGAGCACTGTATGTAGCAAGCATTTCTATATCAATAAACTTCAGATCTGAAATTCATAATAAAATATGTAGACTTCATTGGCTGTGGAATATTTTTTACAGGAACACAATTTATAATATTACAGCACAAACCTGATGCTTTATGAGGAACTGTTCCAATCAGAGGAATATTTATAGTTGGATCAGCCATTATGCCTTTATCCAAAGAGCGTAAAGACAGGAACTCATAGTAGTATTCAGCCTATGATAAAATAAATGAAAAACTGACATGTATTTTAATTGCATTCACCAAAGGAAAATATCTAGCATACAAACTGCAGTAGAGAAGTACTCCTTCTCATTATGCCATCCACTAGATTCATTTTCTGTTATTTCCCTGAGTGCTTCTTTACCAAACTATCATTTTCAGGGAATTCCCTCTTATTTCAGAGACTACAAGTGACCATATGGTAATCAGGATGCATGGAAAATGGTATGCATACAGTGAACAAATGTTATACAATGGAGAAATTTTTTGCAACCCACACTTTTATCTGGCAGACCACAAAAATGTAGGAACACTAGGCCAATTCTTACAGCTGCGTTTTGGGCAGAAAACTCCCAGACCTGACTGGTGAGCCTGGATGACCTGCTTGCACCATGAGTGCAGCTTAAAAGACATACTCACACGCATCATACCAACTGTTGTGCTTGCACTTGATTGATCAGCACAGCACAGTTCATTGCCTAGGGGAAACACTGATGGGCAACAAATAGCCATGTTACTGGAGTGCCATGCTAGGACACTTGCTTACAGCTCTGTTCAACATTGTTCAACCACAGTACATTAAGTTCCAAGGGTGGAGCTGACAGCTCTTCTATACAGTTGGCTTCATGTCATTCATTGCTAACGACAGTATATAAATGATATGTTTTGGTGATCTCCAAAAGGTGTTGGCTGGCATAATTTAAAATCTGCTTTCCACTGCTTTCATCCTATTCTTGATATACACCTCTGGCATTGTGGCACGCACTGTGGACTTTGGTACTTTCTTCCACAGCATCCTAGCCTCTCTGTTGAGTCAACTGTTCTATATTTATTCATATTTGATATAAAGTGATATCATGCACCTGCAATTTAGCTGTATACACCATGTTTACCTAAGAAGTGTGCGTCTTAGCAGGTCAATGGGTACAGGTGTGCAGAGCAAGTGGAAATGAACCTTTTCACTCAAGTCTGGCTTTCCCTTTATCCTGAATCCTATAAGGGATCACAGGTAATTGTACCTGCTGCTCTCAGAAAAACACTTAAGGCCTACTGAGGGAACTTGCAATAATATGTTATCCGTCAACTCATTCACAGTATATATTTTTTAGCTAAAACAGTGAAACAAGGAGAGATTAAAGCCAAAATTTCATGACACCTTTGGGCTGATAAAAAGTAGTTAATTTAAAATATGCCAGTCAATGTCCTTAGCCAGAAGACTGTGCTTTTTTGCCTGTAATATCCTGGCTCCCTTGTACAAGGAATATGTGTACCTACTGAAATGAGACCTGTGAAGCGCCACTAAGATAAACAAGGGACAGGAGTGTCTGACATACAGGGAGAGGCTAAGAGAGAGCTGGGACTATTCAGTCCCCAGAAAACCAACTATGTTTATGAATAGTTGATAGGGGTGTGAAAAGAAGATGAAGTCAGACTCTGCTTGATAGTGTCCAGTGACTCTATCCAGCGAGTCCAGGAGGTGATAGGCACAATACAGAAAACTGTCTGAACCAGAGAAAAAACCTTTTTACTGAGTGGATACCTAAGTACTGGCACAGATTGCCCTTGAAATGTTGTAGAGCTTTCATCTATGAAGATTTTCAGAATCCAAATCAACACAATCTTAGCCAAGCAACTGTATGTGACCCTGCTTGAGTAGAGTGGTGAATCATGTCAAAATCAGACTGTGTTGTCTCAGACCAGACCCAGTTCTGTGATGCTGTGCTGTGCTCATTTGAGCAGAAGCCCTAGCAGCATGTGAGAGACCATGTCCTTTTAATTCCTGATGACACCAGCAAAGCACTCAAGAGCTGGGTAGAAGGGTCATTATGAAATTCCTCATCAGCACTGGCAGCACATCCATTTGATCTTTGGGGAGAGCAGTGAGACCCCAAACAGCATCCAGGGGCTATACTCTGCACAGAGTCTTCATAGGGTATTGTGTAGGCACAGAGACCTCAGAAGAAGACTCGCAAAACAATAGGGAAGGAAATGATGAAAGTTTTTAAGGGTGGGTTAAACACATGGAGTATATGTGTGTGGGTGGGAGAGAGGACATGGAGAGAAGCAGTAAAACAGGAGATGAATATTGAAGTCTGGGGTAATGTTCAAAAGGCTGCTTTTAATTAAAGACAATTTTTTTCCAAAACAATATACCATGCCAAAATATGAAAACAAGCTATAAAGTCAGATTGTGAACATTTTTGTTTTCAAATAAAACTTTGGTTCAGAAAAATAATTACAGCACTCCACACATCTATAGAATAGTGCAGTGAGTGAGCCAATGCTGTGCTGTCTGTTTCTCATTGGTTAGCTTTGATGTTTGGTTATATCTAAACCAGGTCATAATGGATTGGGATATTAAAACATTATGTTCTTACAATTCTAGTAAACAACTGGTAACTAGACTAAATATCTCCACTCTCATACTTCCATTCCTGCCACACTATTGTATCAGGTCAGCTTGTGAGCCAGAGCCCTGATACGTAGGAAAGGAACTGGAATCAAATTTTCTAGAGTCAAAATGATCCTTAATGACAAAAACAGAAAAAAAATTTGCTGTGGGAAAGGGGATCAATTGCTGCATGAGCCACAATATTCTTTGCCTCCGAAGGAAGAAATTCCTTTAAGGAGAGCAGAGGCGTAGCAGTGATTAGTGCCTGAGGCAGGAGCATATTCTGATCACATATTAAAAAGATTGGAAGAGACATTGCATAATCAACTGGCAGCTCAGGAGAAAAGCCATGAATTGCACTGTGGGGAGATACCTGCTCTCACAATTTCTGTACAAAGTTTTGTACGTTTGTTGACCTGACAGAAACTGAACTTCTTGAAATGATAGTATCTAAGAAGACCTGCAACACCTCAGTACAACTTCAAAGTTTTGAATTCATGTGCTGCAGATGTGTTTGCCAATCACAAGTGCTGGATAGAGTGATTATATTTTTATATAAAAATTATATACACAAATCACAGTGGAGTAGAGCAGTCTAACTCCTCAAACCTGTGAATCTGAAACAAGATTTGGCTGCAATAAATCCTATCTATTTGAAGAAATCTGCCTTGACACAATCCCTACATCCAGTCTCCAGTATTGTCCTGTTTTAATTCAAGTTGATTGCCAATTAACTTGCATTAATCATCACAAAAGAAAAACAAAGTACATGCTCTCAGCAAATATTTATGACATCCCAGCCTAGCATGAAATTTAGCCAAGATGACTAACTGAAGAGATGAGCCTGTGTAATTAAAATATTGCCTAGTAACTACCATAGTTTGTGCTGTAAGTGATCATAGAGGGTGACCTGGTAATGAGAACAAAATTTCCTTGGTTAATGTAGAGAGATAAAGGGTAAAACATCATAATCTGTAATCCCTTTTCCATTCTAAAAATTTCTTTTCATTTAGTTAGGGTTTATTAAGATGATCTGTAAACTGTCTGGCACATGAGGGGTAAAATTTGGTATCAAGACTAACTTTTAGAGGAACAGTGTTCTCAATGGTGAATAAGGAAATTTAATTTGCAATTAACTATTGGTCTTTGAGAATTGCACACTACCTGTATGGCAGGCATCTTGGTTTGACTTGACTTCAGGAAGCACCCAAGGAAGGATATGCTTTAGTTTGTGTAAAAAGTTTGTTTGAGACCTTCAGAAACAGAGGCAAGAGCCCCTGCAGACCTTGTGTGAACAGTGTGGGGACTTGGTGCCTTCAGGCATCAGGCAGCCCCACACAGCTGCCATTTAACAGTTCCCCATGTGGCAGAGCATTCAGCAAAGGGAGGAAATTTTGGTTTAGGCAAATAATTCCATGGTTAGGATTAACTTTTATGGACTTTAAATGACTGTTTTCTATAAATCAGAGGAATTTAAAAGGTTATAAACATAATGAAGCCCACTAACAAGTATTGTGGCCAACATCTGTTGGCAGTTTGGTTTTAAATGATATACACTTAAAATTCCTATAGAAGTCCACTTCTCAGGACAAGATTTGCTGCATTACAGTTTTCTTATCACTCAGATGCCACATTGTGACTACTTTTTTTTTTTGTTTCTATATTTAATCAAACCATTCACAGGAATGTGCACTTTGTTTTCTTCAAGAAAACAACAGAATTAGAAATAATGGTAGTAACTGAAGTGAAGCAGAGTAGTTTACACTGTTGTATATCACAGCCCAACAACTTGGTGAAATCTTCCTAATAAAGAAAAGAGAATGTGTGTTAGCTTCACACTTACATGTAAGAAGTTAACATAAAGGGCAAGAATTGCTAAAAGCAATTTAAGACTAAAGAAATTTATCAAAAACGTTTCTTGCAATCCCAGATCCATGGATATTTCTGAATACACACACACCCACACACACACTAGAAGATTCTAGCGTGCATTATCCATAGCAGATGCTCACAGCTGCATATGCCATAAATAAAATCACAAAGTGAGGCAATGTATGTGTTTGATAGGTGTTTACAGCATGGACCATTGCTTCTCCAAGATATTAACTGTATTAGGTCAGAGAAGTTGAGCCATCTATATTCCAAGATGAAGCATGAAGGAAAATTAGATGAATTTCGGCAAAGAAGGGAGGCCAAGGTTGTACTGTGCATACCAGTCTATTGAAGGAATCTGGCCAGTCTTTCAGTACATCAGCAGCACATGTTGTTACTGCAGAGCAGTCTAGACACTGCTGGAATGAGCAGCTTAATCATTCCTACAAGGGACTTTTCTGCTAGGGAAGGCAACTCTGCCTTACCTGTTAACTGGTCCTGTCACAAGGTGGGTAAACCTCAGCATGTGACACTCCAAAACACTTGCCACAGCCTCATAAATAAGTCCCAAAGTGGGAGGCATGCTTAATGGTATGAAATGATACAGAAACACACTCTGAGAAAAATAATTTACACAGAAGACAGGATAACCTGCCTATTGTCCAGTACCACCTGCTAAGTGTATGGGTAAGAACCAAGGTAGCAGGATTAACAAAAGCCGAAAAAGGAAAAATAAGATGTATTTTGGTGTTTCAAAAATTTACCCAAATTACAGTTCAGCTAAACGGGCAATCTCAAAGAAAAATGTGTTACAGGACTGATAATTACAATGTTTTGGTGAAAGGCGCACAGCTCTGGAGCTTGTTTCATGTCTGCTTTCTTCGTGTTAAGAAAAGTGTGGCAGACTGAAGAAAATCCATGCACAAGGAGCAAGACTGTTTTAACAACAGAGTAAGTCCCTGCATGCAACTTTCAACAGTAACCACTTGTGGTTTTAATGGTTTTATATGACAAATGGTATAAAAACTGTCCGATTTTGTCATGCAAGACGACAAACTGGTGCTTAATGTCTCTTGTGGCATGTGACTGTGGATAGCAGCGCAGATCATCTAACAGAATCATTTAGAGAACCAGAAGAGAGACATTTCTTGGTTTCTATCAAAAAGAACCCCAGATCTTGAAAGGCAATACTGCAGGCTTCCGAGAATGCCTTGCACAGGAGAGGTGGACAGAAATACAGAATATATTTGCCTTTCCTCCAAAAAACCAGAAAAGAATTTCTGTAAAGAAAATATAAAAAAAATACTGTGAAGAGGCTTGAAGATGCCATAAATTGATTTAGATGACATTTGGCAATTGAGTACCTCCTGGAAGTTGTCTGCTTTTTGGGAGACATGGGAAACAGTGTGCTACTTGGTCATTTTCAGCTGATATTATTCTTTATCACACCTGGAGCTCTGGAAGCACTCTAACATTTGGAAGAGATCATTTCAAACCAACCTGTGACTGGGAGCTGAAGGACTTGACAGAAACAGTGGGGTTTGAGAGGGACACCAGTGAAAAACAAAAATCCAAGCACAATAGCAGAGTGTTAAATTTGAAACTCATCCTCATTTTGCACACAAAAAGCAGACTACCCAAAACAGAGGGCTAAATAAATTACAGAATGTATTGGGTTAGAAAGGACCTCCAAAGGTCATCTAGTCCAATCCTCCTACTACAAGAAGGGCATGTCTAACTAGTACACATTGCTCAGAGCCCTATCAAGCCTGACTTTGAAAGTCTCCATAAACGCATACTGCATATTCCTGTCCATGACTAGCCTGCTAATGAAAATAGAATTTTGTTTTAGATCAGAGTCAATCGTTTGATAGAGTTGGTATATGCACTGGGATGGCAAGGAAATTCCAAAAGGCAGCATACAGAATCCACAGCAATTTCCAGGTAAGTACAAGTACACTAATACAAAAGCATGTGGCAAGCAGGATTTCTTAAAACACAAAAGAAATGTGCTGCTCCTCACTGAGGAACATCTTGGGGTTTCTCCTTCACTACCTTAATTTATTTGGAAACAAAAGAGAAAACAGCAGAATGCAGTTCCTCAAACTTGGAATTTTTCTTGTTTAACAGATTTTCTGTAACACATTTTATTACTACTTTACCTGAATTACTTCTGAGACAATTAAATAAGATAAAATCATTAGGGTTGTGACAAATATACAGTTAACCACATCTTGAAAATGTCTAGCAAGGAATGATATTTCTTAGCATGAAGCTAGCTGAAAGGTAAACACAGTGCACAAGGTTCCTTTAAATTGGTTTCTCCTGTGTCTGACAGATGAAAACTTGTTGAGTCTGCTTGGGATGTTGGAAGACAAGCAAGCAATATGTGGAAAAGAAAAACATAATTAAGAATTCAAGTGAAAAAAGAATAAAAGGTACAGAAGCCTCCATTATCTTCAAATATTAAATTAAACATATTGTTCTAGTATTCTAAGAATTGGTAAAAGTTATTTTTCTGAAAACTTATTTATTGTTCCACCACAGCAAAGGCTAATTCATGCTTTCATCAATCTGCAAAAAAGCAGTGCTCTCTTCTGCAGAGATTTCATGATCAGGGATGTTTGGAATGTCAATTTCCTAAGGGTAATAAAAAAGGGGGAAATTGTTATTGCTCCTTAGGGAATTGAAACGTAAAATACTGTCTCATCAGATTAGTTCCTAACCAAACAGCATTACAGGTCTGCTACTGACATCTGCAACACTTTTATGTGGCTTAATTTACTTCGAGAATAAACTACAAAGTTATTTTCTTCCCCTTGCATCTTGAAAAATAAGTGAAAAACTTGGTTGGCTGGTTCTGGGAAGGCATCTTTACATAGATTACAGGCTGCTGTTTCAGGCTCGGGATAGATTAATTTATAATTAATAAATACATTTTCAAAAAGCACATAATATTTTAAATAAAACCTTTACAATTAGGGAAATGACTGCACTAACAAGCACTTAAAGTAGTTATGGAGATATGAGCAGACACTATATTTAACTAAACAGAAAACATTTAGAAGCTCAAATTTAAACCTTATAGATGGTAGTTCATCTGACACGATGAGAGAAAATTCACAGCTGAAGATTAAGTTAATCCACCTCTTGCATGGTGGTAAACATGGGTAATGCACATAGATTCATTTTGGCTGAGCTTCAAACTTCCAATGCTTTGTTCTTAAGCCTCACAGGACAGCTTTGAAGTTGAGGATAAAGCTCCTCTAGCACACCATTACCAAAGAACAACCTTCTGATTATGATCTCATGAAAGTGTAATCAATAACTTACACAAGTTAAAAATGTGGCAAACAGCAAAGGTCACGTAATTGGACCTTTATTGAGTCCATGTGTTTCACTCTTGGCATTAACAGGCAGTCCTGTATAATAAATATTTCTCCCCAAAGTGTAAGCAATGAACTTTCGCAAAAATTAGGTAATCTCACAGCAGCTTCAGTCACACTGAAGTCCTTCTAAGGTCTCAAAGGGGGACACTTTCACTTTCGTATATCCAAATCACAGTCTGCAGCACCTTTGAGTGAGACTTTTATTTAATGCTCAGTAGATTATGGTATCGAGAGATGTATTCCAAGCAAATGATTGTTTAAAAGTGACGGTGAAGAGATTTTGAAAAAAAAACTTTCCATGACTAGTAGTTAGAAAGGCTGCTTTAACACCACTCTTTTTTAACTTCTGCTGCATGGATTTCTCAATTTATTTTCTGTTTTTGTGAATATCCATAGCAATTTCTTCTTGTTTTACAGGCAGCCATTGTCCAAAGCAAATTCTGGATACTACCATGAAAGAAGAACTAATTTTATTATCTAAATATAATGTTTGTTCAGTTTATATAAAAATAAACCTGTGATTTTGATGCTATACTTGAAATCACACTGATTTGTCTACTGAGACAGGATTCTGGTATGCAGACATATATTACTGTAATATTTCCATGTACCACACAGACCTCCATATGCCTTCATATAATTATGTCCTCTGTAACTATCCAGTGAATTTCTCAAAGCAAGGTGGGCTTATCTTCACAGCAAAGCAGGGAAGTATTACCTTATGCTCAAGTTCTGATGAAAAACAGAACAGTTTCTACAAACAATTTTTCTGTCTTTTAAGATTGTTTCCATAGGCAGGATCTGCACAGCTTCATCTCTGGGTTACAGTACCAGTCTCACAAGGTCAATCCTTTGAAATTAAGGTCTAGAACAGTCCAATATATTTGTTATCATTTAAATGAAGTATTTTCTTTAAAGCCAACTCATTCTTGACTTCCCATACACACTATCAGGAGAGAGACCAGCACTTACAGAAGAAAATTCAGTCTAGACCGTCCTATTTACCAGTAGTTTTGAACCGCTTTTCTCTCTCTCACCAGGTGCAGCTCTAGTCTATTCGCATCTTCAGGTGGGCTGGATTCTGCTGACTTTCTCTGTGCTGGTTTGCTAGCAAAGTCAGACAGTCAGAGAGGCAGTGAGTCCTGAATTTCACTGTGGCACATGGGCTGTGCTGCTGAACACAGTTATCTGCACTTGGTATAACTTCACTGAGCTTTACCCACAGTTATTTGAAGGAATTCTCTCATTAAAATGCCTTCCTTCTGCCCCTAGCCACTACTAGTGTACCTTCCTACTCTTCAATGCCTGTCTTCTACCCTTTCCTCTTATTTTGTCACAATCTTTCTTAAGAGGGGCTCCAAAGCTGGCACATTGCTCAGATGGTTTTCCATTTATCTCCTACTATTCACTGAGTTTTAGAAACAGCCATGGAACTTTCTAGGTTAAAAGTGTAGTGTAAATGAACATAGTGAAATTCGTGACCAGGATGCTGGCATGACTAGGGCAATCCATTCAAGAAAAGTGAAAGAAATTATGGTTATGTCAGGGTCAGATTGAGCTTCCAAATGAACCCCTTGAGGCAGTAAGTTCTACTCAGAAAGAGAAAGCTACACCCTTCTTTTTTGTTTGTTTGGGTTTTTTTTTTCTCTGGGTAATGTGATCTATCATTTGTCAGTCTAAATCCCAACAGGGAGGGTCAGCAAAATTAAATACTGCATAAGAATGTTTCATGGAGACCCTGACCTCATTTTGTATTAGAGAAAATGCCAGTGATGCTTCAGACACAAATGTATAGATATCCTCAAGCTCAAATTTACCTCTGATGAAAAACTAGTGGGAATCTGATGACAGCAGTACTCTATACTCTGCTCAAAGATAACTGCCCCATTTTGGATTAAAGAGTTGCTAAGATCAGAGACATAATTTATCCCTTGATGCATAGTTACAGTAAATCTGGTCTGCTCTTCCAGGCCAAGACAAAATTGTCCCTCTTTGCCACTTGATGTATCCCAGATGTGCTGACAATCCCTAATTTCTGTTGGAGTCAAAGACTGTTGGAGATTCTCCAAATCCCCCAAACCAGCCCTTATTGACTAAATAAAGAGGGTAGCTCTGGACTGAGTGTGGTCCACAGTACTTTCAGGAATAAGGAAACACAGAGGAGAATCATGTCCAGCATTGCAAACTTTGCCTAAGACTGCTGTTGTACTCCTACCCTCTTCAGATGTGGCTGTGTGTTGAGCTAACCAATACAGCAGATCAAGGTAAAAATTCATTCTTTTTTCTGTAGGGCTAGTTTTCAGCCAGAGCACTTCCTGAGTGACCACACTGTACTGGCATGAGAAAGAGAATGGAAGTGTATGACCAAGATGGGATGGTGTCAGCTTCTGGCCTGGCTGAAGCTGTTGTGGAACAGCAGCTGTTTGCATGCTGTTGGCAGACAACAATATTTCTCATTGTGCTTTCAACTCCTATTATCCTGGAGTGAGAAAGAAACTAAGCTGAGAATCATTGGTGAGATAATGATTCCTCCAGCACACTACTGAAACCAATGCAACTTACACCCAGATATGGCATGTGCATTTCTAATGGCACTGCCAGGGCTCTCATATGGACATAAGGCTTTCATCTTCTAGAAAAATGAAAAAATCCAAACCACATGACTCCACCTTCAGAAATATGATCTTGTAATTGTTCATTAAGGTTATACATAACAAATAATTCAGGTTGACTCATATTTGTCATGTTTTTAAGCTTGAGGCCATTTGTAATAACAGGTTTCTTTAGAGCAACACCTCATTATGAAGACATTTCTGAAACCTGATCAAGGAGTTGTAGTCTTTAAATGGAGTATGACAATACCTCTGAGGAAAGTGAGACACATGCCAGGTGCTGCCTTTCTGACTGTGGCATGCCACTTAGGTGAGTACAGGCCATCTTGCCATGTCTTAGGAAAATGTTGTGCAGAGCATTACAGACGAGATTGGGCAAAGACAGTGCACCAAGAGGCTTTTGCAATCATACCAACCACACGTATAGTTTACCAGTGAGGAAATCCACTGGTCAGGTATGACCTGTCTCAGCTAAGGATGGTACTGCTCTGGTACAAAGGTGAGGCCCATGCTCTGCTGCTTTTCTGCGTGAGGTGCTCAGGCAAACCAAACTGGAACATGTACACTCGTGAAATCAAATGAGTCTGACGCTTCTCCAACAGCCTTTCCCGTTAGGATGGTCCACACAGCATATGGGCTCCCTCATGTGGAACTGTTAAGAGGTGCCAAAGACCATGTAAGTTACCCTTGTAACTGCTGCAGCTGAGGAACAGCTCACACGACCTGTTTACTTCAGCTCTGCTTGGAAGAGGGACTGTCCCACAACCTTCCCAGTGTGTGGGGCAGAAGATTCCATCTCTGCTCCTTTCAGAGTGAAGAAACACACTGCTGTCTAGACAATGGGTTTATGCAACATGCAAACTATTTTCAAACTTTTACATCTCTGAGGAATAAAGTGGCGTTTTTCCCTAACCCTTTTAAACTTTCAATCTATTTTTTAATAGGAAACAGAGGAAATGCTATACAAAAGCCCCGAGTGTTAAAGGAAGTCTCATGGTATTCCATTAAACAGTTTAAATTCACAAAATACCAGTGAATAATGTTGTTTGTACAGATTTAACTGTTTTTTACAGGATGTGAAAACTTCATTAAGCACAAGGCCATTCTAATTCTCATCTATGAGATACAACAACATGCAGCTTCTTCTGAAACTGTGAATCTTGCACAACTAAAGAGCTGGTGCTGAAGTCCTGAAGGTTTCCTTGGAGAGAATAGCTGTCACAAACACTAAGCAGCCTTTGAAAATCCAGCCCATTAAGTCAACTGGGCACATTAATATGCAGATACACAGTAAAACACACAGTACAAAAGATGCAGACGCCTAGGAAAAATACGCTGCAATAGAGAAGGCCTGCTACTTTAATATAATAGTTTGTTGCTGTAACTTTTCAGCTGTATTTAGCAAACTGAGATGCATATGAATTTAAAATGGCAGACACTGGAATGCCTCAAAGTGCTGACCACAGGGGTTCATTAGAAATGTTTTTTGGGAAAATATGCATGGAAAAACCTCTTAAGCCCAAACCATGTTGGTTAAGTGCAACTATCCACATATGTTTTCAAATACAGATTTTTAAAGTAGTAGAAATTTGCTTTCAGAAACATTATTATTTATCTGTAGGCTATTGACATACTCCTGAAGGACAACAGGTGAACAATACACCTCCCTTGGAAGGTACATTTTCCATGATATAGTGAAAGGTGTGTTTAGTTAATGGTTCAGTTCTCAACTTGAAGGTTGGTGGAACTTTAATGCAAGGCTTTTTGCTTTTTTCATATCCATATCTCCAAGTATTCCCTATACAATGAGAGTAGTCAGCAGCTTGCCAGAAATAGAACTTATTTCTGGTGCAGGAGTGAGTCTTATTTACCACAGAAACTAACTTCAGTACAAAAAGCAAATACAAAAAGCAAGCTCCACCTAAGCATTTCTGCTGCTTGATTATCATCAGAGTAGATACTTGTGCATTTAAAGTGTCCTGTGAATTTGGATGGGGTACAGAAACCAGATTTGATGTCAAGGCATAATAATAATGTGTAAAGCTATGTTACAAAGTCTCACAATCTTCAGTTCAAGAAATTCTGCTCAGGTTAGAAAAAGAAAAGCTCTAGCCTTCCTTTCTCTGTTTCATCACACTCATTCTTAGGGAAGTCCCTGGGGACTGGATGCTTCTTCCACCTTCACCTCTCCTGGGTGGACTAACAAGACATAGCCTGAGGAGGAGACTAGCACTCGTCTCAAAACATAGAATCATAGAATCATTCAGACTGGAAAAGATCTTCAAGATCATCAAGACCAACCAATAAATCTACTCATCAAGTTCACAACTAGATGATATATTTAAGCACCACATCTAAATTATCTTTAAACACAACAATAGCTGGTGACTCAACCCCCTCCCTGGGCAGCCTGTTCCAATGTCTGACTACTCTTTCATTTTTCCTAAATCATAATCCAAAAACATTTTTCCTAATATCCAGACTATATCTCCCCTGGTGCAGCTTGAGGCTATTCATCAAGGGTTAGTTTGGGGATTCTCTTCTGTTTCGATGAGGGCTGATTCTAAATGTATCAGAGAGTGAAGAATCTCGCAATGCTGCTTTCACAGAAGGGTGATTGCCATACCTTTCTTTCCATCTCTTGCAAAACCAACTTTCTGCTTCTGACTCTTCATGAGACCTCCAGGAGTCTGGGGAAGGGAAGAAATCCTGAAAAAGCTGTGTACACTCTAAACCAAGAAAGAAGGAAAGCCCTTACTGCTGTTACCTCAGTTTTTGCAGACAGGGACAATAAATATGAGTAAACCGAGAGACAGAAGTTTTTGTTGGAGTGGCTGGGGAGACATGGAGAAACAGAGATTTTATGACAATTTGCATAGGCTGTGAGCAGTACACCTCCAGTAACCATTTCCCCTGCCAGCTAAGTTTCAAAGTCCTCATCCTGGTAAATATTTCATGGAATGAACTTATATTGCTAGATTTTATTTTTCAGGATGAGAAAACTGCACTTTTGGATTAATAAAGGTCTTATATAAATAAGGTAAACATTTAGGAATGTGTAAAATCTTGTAATTCTACTGTAATGTTTCAATTAATTGCTGTCTAAACAAACCATAGCTATAGTGGCATCATAGCATCAATGACAGAAATTATGAAGTTGACTTGACTGTAAAGTTTCACAGGACAATTTAAAAGGATCCATTAGCTAAATAGGATATTCAGACTAATACGACTCAAATATGAACTCCATTAGTGGGCAGGATAAGGCACAGACTTGGTCCCATCAAAGGAAAGCTACTGTTATGTCAAGTAAAAATATGAAATCTGTGTAGTTCTTCACGTGACAAAGTCCTCTAATTTCTGTCAGTAAGGCACAGTATAAGCTTCTCTACCACGTACCTAATACCAACATGTCATAGCTCTGACTGGAGGGGAGCAACACCTTGGGTCATAAGCTTTCAGCTATGCTCCTTTGCCAATACAGAAGTCAAATCTACACAATCTGAATAGATTTTTTATGTGCAGAACTGGAAGGAAGGAGATTTTTAAAATAAGCACAAAAGAAAAATAACAATCAGCCAAGGTAATGACCAACATACCTTGTTAACAAATTATTTCCCAACTGTTAATATATATGTATGTGTTTCAGCTGTTGGTCACAGATCTAGGTAACTATTCTGCCTCTCCTTCCTCTCTGGCAGATGCTAATGTGCTCTTCACAACATGCCTGTTCTCCCTTCAGGTCCCTGCGTTGAATACTGCAGGCACATAGCCGCTGGCAGCTATTTGATCTACCAGTGGCTTCAAAAAGAAAAAAATAACTTGGTCACTCAAATGGACTCTGTTTCAACAGTTCAATTTATTTCTCAGAACCTCTGCAAGAAAGAAAATTGGCTAAAGCTCAAGGTTGGAAAAATGAAAGCAGTGTTTAGTGTACTTTAAAAGGAAGGAACAGGCTAAAGTTGGTACTTGTGCTCCTTACTGAAGGTGAGCAGTAGACTTCCTTATTTGCCTGTGTGGTTTTTAGTCTCAGATTTCCATTGACTATACAAATATTCACACATTTGCAAGTTGAGAGCAAGTAGAAAACACTGCAGGAGACCCTATCTTTTGCTACTTATCAACAAGTTTTAATCTCTACATGTCTTCCTCATATTTTCAGAAAAAATCAGATTCATAATCACAGTAGTGAGAGCTCTGAACTTGTTCTCTGATAGCCAAAGATTTGGCTATCTCTCCCTCTGGCTAGTCATTGTTGCCATGGCTTGGCTCTGCTACTCTCGCTACTGATCTCTGTGCTTCAGTGCTCAGAGCTGGTGACAGGTCTCATCATTAGTAGGCTGCTGTTTGGGGAGTCTGTTTTCACTGGTGATGGGCCAAAACCTGAAGTTGGTAGCCAGCCAAGCTTGATGTCAGGCATATTTATTTCATTTAGGATCAGTTGGGTTTAGCTAGCTGTCTATCCAGGCTCAGGGGCACTTCAGAGGATTTGTGGGACCAGCTTTGAAAGCGATGTTTGGTCTCTAAGTTATATATTAAAGTATTTGGCAGTGATGGCAGCAAATGCTGAAGCAGCTGGAAGGTAATCACCCACTTTTTCTTATATGGCTGCAGAGGCCGGATTCCACCAGTTGGTTTAAAAAACAAAGCAAACTTACATAGCAAATGTGAAAGATCCAGAGGTTGTCTTGTTATTTGTCTTTAAAAAGTCCACCTCATATCTCTGTAAGGCCTTACCAAGGCATTGCTATTCTGCATGTGCCTCTTCTCCAACTCAGAAAGACTTCTTAGGTCTTGTCGATATTTTTGTGCAGCTACATGGTCTTCTATGAATGGACTATGAGTCCATATACTATGTATTATTGCTGGATAAAGTCTTTGCAATGTCTCTGTACAACTCTGTATCACTGTCTTTGCTTTATTTCTTTATTTTCTTTCAGAGCAGATTTTGGTTTGCTGCTTCACCGTGATTGTAGAAACCAGTCTCAGTATTGTTTTCCTGCCTGGCCCATTTGTTAATGGCTGACTTGGGGGATGAACAGAAGCATTGGGTTTTGTTTACTTTCACTTTAGTAAGGCTTCCAGCACTGCCTCCCACAACATCACCACAGAAGAAGTGAGGAAGAATTTACAGAAGTGGAGTGTTATATTCCCAGGCTCAGTGTACTATCAGCAGCACAAAATCCAGCTGAAGGCCAAGCACTAGTGCCATGCCTCATACAGTTTAGTTTTTCTTCACTAATGACCTGGATGCTATGACAGAGTGAACCCTCAGCAAGTTTTCCTATGATACAAGACTGCAAGGACCAAGACTGATAAACTGGAAGGTTGTGTTGCTATCAAGACAGACCTCACAGGGCTGGAGGAATGGGCTGACAGGAACCTCATGAGGCTCAACAAAGTAGAGAGTCCTACACATGGAGAGGAACAGCTCAAGGAACTAGTACATGCTGGAGGCCAAGCAGTGGCAAAACAGCTGGACAGAAAAGTATTTGGAAGTCCTGATGGACACCAAGTTGACCATGAGCCAGCAATGTGCTCTTGTGGCAAAGAAGACCAACAGCCTCCTAGGCTGCATCAGGCAAAGCAAGGGAATTATGATTATTCTCTGCTTATTCTCACACTGGTGTGCTGGATTGTCCTGGGCTCCCTAATGCAAGATAGGGACTCAGTACAGTGAGTCCAGGGAAGGATCTCAGAGGGATGGAAACACACCTCATAAGAGTTTGAGGACATGTCTTCTTTTCCCTGTTTAGTTAATGTTTGTACAAGAGTAAAAAAAGAGATAACTCTTCTGCAGGATCTTCTTCAGGCTGAGAGGTATCATTAATGATTGGGAGGAGCAGTGACACAGGTAGAGGCCCTGTAGGACTGTCAGGTCTCCCACATCATCTATCAGGTTGCCGCCTGAGGGGAAAACACATCAGATCTGCATGTGTACTCACTGAGCAGGACTTCTGTTAATTTATGTCATTAACTCAGTCCAAAGTGTCACAGATAGACCAGATGCTTTTTGTACCTGGATCTCAACTTTACTGAGAACCTGTCTGTTGTGGTTTGAAAACTGCCAAATTTTCAGGTGTTGGTTTTTGTGCTTTTATGCCAAAAGAGCATTTTATTTTGAAGCCGGGTGTAGCTCTTCCCGTCAGACCCCTGGGTCAGTGTTCTGACCCTACAGGTGATTGGTGGACAGTCTATAAAAGGGAATGGACTTCCTGTTTTCAGCTGTTCTTCTCCTGCCTTCTCCTGCCTCTTGTATGAGGGAGCCCTCTGGGCCAAGTACGGCCTTCTTTCCCTGCATGCGGGGGGCCTTCCCCCCCAGGCTCTACAGCTGTGGGTGGGGGTTAGCCACAGGGGGGAAGGCAGAGGGAGCAAAGCCCCTCTGTAAACTGTAGCCACCACCAGCTTCTTCTGGTTGCTGGCAGAGGGCCGAAGCAAGGAGCCACTGCCCCCACGCTGTTTCTGGATTGTCTTTGAAGATGCCAGAAGGTGGTGAGCTCTTGAGCTCTTAACCTTTTCCCTCCCTCAGAAACGTAACCACCTGGGAGACAGAAAAAGAAAGAAAGAGGGAAGAGAGGAGCAGGCCCCTAAATCAGCAGGCCTCTTTACCACAACAGGTATGGCCCCATGTGAGCATCACCATGTTGTCTCTGTTCCCACCTGGGCCTGACAGCAGATGCTGTATGCTCTGCCACTGAGAGACTCAGAGAAGCCTCTGATCTGAGAGAGATCATAAAGTACAGGCCTCCTAAACCTTTGGCAAACAGAAAGAGACTGGGGTTCTGTTGTGTTCCTGCATCTGAGATACTGTTGCGGCCTGAACATGAAACACTCCTCAGACAAGAGGAGTTACAACCAAGCCTGGGACATACATGGGAAGCTGGCATCTGCAAAAGGACCAGAAAAGGAAATTTTCCACAAACATCACAATGTAAGATGGCCTCAGGAGCCCTACAGAGTTCTATGGCTGGAGGAGATGACTGAATTCCCCCTCTAGTTAGACTGTTAGCATACACTCTTTTCCCAGGGCTCTCATTTGAAGGAAAAAACCTGAGTTAGCTGTCTCCCATTTCTCTCAGTGTGTATAAAGGCATTGTTATACAGTTTCTGTTTTACTTATTTTGGTTCTTTTACTTATTTGGGGATTTTTCCTTTTCTTATTGGTGATGGGTTCAATAAATTCTTTCTTTTTAGCAAAGTTGCTTCGCTGTCTGTTGAATTCTTGGTGAAACCTGGTTGGTGTGCTTGGATTGCAGGCACCAAGCTAGAACCAACCTAGACCTTCATTTTAACCTGGGACACTGTCTTTTATTACATTATTATGTACATTATTGCATGTGTTTTATTACAATCACAATCTATTACAATTAAGATTTCAAAGCATCTGTCTCTGCAGATTAAACAGAAGGGAAGAAATGCAAAATTTACTGTGCATTCAATGACCTACTCACAATGCAATTTTGCATTTCTTCCATGTACAATTTTCAAACAAGACATTTACATAGCAGAAAATACCAGTACACCTGTCTTCTGCTTTTAGTGAATCATAGACCTGCAGCAACAGACATCTATTACATTTCCTAAATGCAATCAACTGCAAAGAAAACTGTCTAGTTTCACAGTATTACGAAATTACTGAGGCTGGAAAAGACCTTTGTCATCATCAAGCCCAGCCTGTCACCTAACATCACCAAAATAAGCTACACTATGGCACTAAGTGCCACATTCAGTCTTTTCTTAAACACCTCCAGGGATGGGGACTCCATCACATCCCTGGGCAGTCCATTCCAATGTCTGATCATGCTTTCCGTGACATCTAACCTAATCGTCCCTTGGTGCAGCTTCAGGCCATGCCCTCTTTTCCTGTTACTAGTTGCCTAGGAGAAAAGCCCATTCCCCACCTGTCTATAACTTCCCTGCAGATAGTTACAGACAGTAATAAGGTCCCCCCGAGTCTCCTCTTCTCCAGCCTAAACAAACGCAGCTCCCTCAGCCTCTCTTAATAAGACTTCCCTCCAGTCCCCTCNACACTATGGCACTAAGTGCCACATTCAGTCTTTTCTTAAACACCTCCAGGGATGGGGACTCCATCACATCCCTGGGCAGTCCATTCCAATGTCTGATCATGCTTTCCGTGACATCTAACCTAATCGTCCCTTGGTGCAGCTTCAGGCCATGCCCTCTTTTCCTGTTACTAGTTGCCTAGGAGAAAAGCCCATTCCCCACCTGTCTATAACTTCCCTGCAGATAGTTACAGACAGTAATAAGGTCCCCCCGAGTCTCCTCTTCTCCAGCCTAAACAAACGCAGCTCCCTCAGCCTCTCTTAATAAGACTTCCCTCCAGTCCCCTCAACCTCAATGTCTTTCTTGAAGTGAAAGGCCAGAACTGCACACAGTACTCGAGATGAGGCCTCACCAATGCTGAGTACAGGGGGAGAATTACATCCCTAGTCCTGCTGACCACACTATTCCTGATGCAAGCCAGGATGTTGTTGGCCTTTCATGCCACCTGAGCACACTGCTGGCTCATATTTAGCCAGTTGTTTGTTATGGAAAGACTAAGTAATGCAACACAACTGTCCATTTTCTGCAGTGCATTTTGGGTGGCTGCACTTTCCAGCAAGCCATGGTTACATTCTGATACAATAAAGAATTTGACCATAATTACACAGCTAAAATGCAAACAAACAAGTCCCAGAAAAACAAAAAGTCCAACATGGTTGATCAGCAGAATAAAACAAACAAATTGCAGTACAGTAGCATCTTTCAAAAGGAAGATGAAAGAACAAACCCTGGCAAACCAAGTGTAAAGCCATGGGAAGGTGAAACAAAAAAGGTCTTGAGATGCATTCTGTTGAAAACTTTGAAAATACTAATCAGGAACTCTTTGCTCTGATCTGAGGTATATAATACCTTATATTCTCTTCAGTGTAATGCAAGTGCCTACTATGTATCACCGTCTTTAAAGCCCTGAGTTACATCATATTCCTTACACATGTGCACACCCTAGGAAGAATGTGATTTCTTATATTTGGCATACTTGTATGTTATTCAGTTGGCTAAAAGCAGGTCACAGAATCACTGAATGTATTTGGGTGTAAGAGACCTTCAAGATCAAGTCCAACTGTTAACCTAGCACTGCCAGGTCCCCACTAAACCATGTCCCTCATTACCACATCTCCATGTCGTTTATACTCGCAGCTGCCAAAAACCCTCTTGGAAGTTGCAATACCAACAGAATGCTATCACTTTTAACATACCTGAAAACATTAAAAATTATTCCAGTTAGTGCTCACTATGGTTAGTTCCTACTTTTTACTCCATTACTCATAATGTCATTAACTTTAGACCACCAAGAATATACTTTCGAAACTGTATGTATAAAAGAGGTGATGAAGACAGAAAATATTTTCACTTCTACAAAGAAGAGGAAAGCAACAGAGCCTGGACTTTATATTTCAGAAACAGTTATAACATGGGGAGAGAGATCTGCACTTTTCCACAATATACAGTCTTGAAGCTTGGGGTGTCCTGTTAGTTCAAGTGCTTTTCAACAGCTATGCTGTACAATGCAGCTACTACTGTAAAAGTAGTGAAAATATTTTATTACTTAAACTTTTTTTAAAAAAATGTATTACAATATTTATAGAAAGGGTAAACAACAAAAATCTTGGAGAACGCTTTGTTTAACACTGCTTTACACTGCTGTGTAAAAAGCATAATTGTGTAGTTTACACATACACCATGTAAATTACTATGGAAACCAGATGTAGCTTACACTACAAGGTGCCTTGTAACTCATCCTTGCTGAGCAATAAATCCCCCCCTTTTCTTCTTGGCAAAACTTTGAGAAATTTTACTGCTGTTTTCTATCAGCAGATACAACAGATGGCTGGCACATGCCTGCTTTACTAAGAAAGTGGGATCTCTACAGCATTACTTTGATGCCTACTGGCATGTCTACAACACTGAGATGCAAAATACCACAGTTGAGCAGAATCTAAATATTAAAGGTTTGGAGCTGTGCTCTTGATATGAGAACTCCTTGTCTGAAATTCATGCTCACGGTATGTAAACATCTTCACATTCTACATGGAAATTTTGTTACAGAGGTCACAAAACAAAGCATTTCTTCTGTTTGGTGACATGAAACAGCAGTGAAGGTACTACTGTAAATCCTGAAATTGAGTATATATGATTGTCTGGATCAAACTTCCAGAACAGCTCCATTTTCACTGGGGGTAAAAAACCCAGAAAACCTAGATTGTGTGTAAGTGACATTTATTAAGCTAAATTGCTGTAATCAGTGTGAATATTTACTAAAAGTTTATCAATATCTTTGCATAAAAGTTTCCTTTGAAGAATTACATGTTTTGTAATCCAGTGGGGTTTTTTGTTTTCATTGATCAGAGAAATAGTGATGTTTGAATGGAGCACCCATTATTGTATCAATAATGCCTTAAAAGCTCCACTTTACAAGTTATATAAGTTATGCTTATATATGCTCATATAAGTTATGCTACAAAGTGCACCAATGACATATATTCCCTTTGAAGAGGTGGCTGTGTTCTTGCTTTAGTTAAGGTTATCAATAATCATATGATCAGAAGTAACCCAGCCTTTCTGGTTGGGACAGGTCCAGGTGATCTCTTTGAGGGCCCCAAGGACTACATGTTGGGATGTCTGCTTATCCCCTAACACTTGTTACATGGCAGAATCACCCCACACCACATATCACAAAATGTCACGTATCCAGCAACATAAGGCTGGATAAGCTTTTTAACATGTAGCACACATAGAATACCCATGCACAAACACATGCATCCTCCAGTAACATGAGCCACATCCCATCCATGCATCAGCCCCAGACTGAGTAGTCAGATGGGCTCCCATTCAACAGTGTGACAGCACAGGAGCTGTCACTCATTGCAGCTGAGTATAGGAAGCAAACTGCTACAATAATTCATCATGATCCCAAATATGTTTATCTGAAAAGAATAAAGAAGCCTGAGCAGTCTGTGGCTCAGAAAGATTGTATCTTTGAATCAGACAAGTGTCTGTCACAGAACAAAAATTCCAATTTTCTTTTTTCACCTCCTACTAAATCAGCTTGTCTGCTGCTTGGTCACTTGGCACTTGCTTCCAGCCCACTGATCAATCTTCTTTTCGTTTTTTTGTGGTATAGCTTCCTCCCATCAACACTCACTCACATGTCAACTTACGTTTTATTGCTGTCAGTGGTTTCACTGAAAAACACACATGCTGGCTTTTGTGGATGTGGAGCTTAAGAACCTGTCATACATTCCTAAAAGCTGTAGAGATGATGTTATCACTGCCGTCTTTGGTACCTTCCACTGATGGACATAGTAAAAACATGTCACATCATTACTTAGCATGACCAGGTCTATTCCTCCCTCACTCAAAAGTGTTTAAGTACAATCTTCCCTAGAGGGAAGATGCCCAAGAAAGGCATTATTCTTTTTTTCTCAAAACCCAAACAGAGTAAGAGCAAGAGGCACATCAGTGAGCTCTGGGATCTACACAGATTCCTCCTGTATGTTACACATTATCACTGATTTCTGCTTTTTTAAAACTTTGACACTAAGGAGCAATCTTTGTAATTACAACTTATACAGATTATATTTTTTATACAGAAAACATCTGTAATGTTGTGTTTAAATTCACAAGTAAAATCGTAAGATGCATAAAGGCAACAATAATCCCATTCTGTGGTACTCCAGCCTTATCAGTACCCCTGGTTCATGCCAACTTCACCAGAAAAAGTAGGTATTCAGCACCTTCAGATGCTTAAATTTGGGGGTTTCACTAATATTTCCTAACAATTAATGTACTAAGGACTAAAAGCAACTAATGTTTTACTTTGGTTCATATGAAAATGGCTTTAATGGTGTATTTACCATTCAAAATCTCTTATACATAGAATGGATCCAGGGCACAAAGGACACCATATCAGACATAACATCTAAATAGAGTGTTTTTACTGCCACTCCCTGGTTGGGATTATTTATACCCCTACAACTTGGAATCATTATTTATTCCAGGAGTAAGTACATGAAATCTACCCACAAGGTATTTATACTTTGCACAGGTGTAAACAGGGATGCAAGATGCATGTCAGGAAAGACTTAGTCCTATCTACCCTGTTGGCAATGCCAGATATGGTGGGCTGACCTTGGCTGGCTGTCAGGCACCTGCCCAGCCACTCTCTCACTTCCTTGTCTTGTTTATATCAGGGCTAAAAACCATGCAAGAACATAGACAGGACCTCCTCTACCTACTCAAGGGTATTTTGATATCTCTAAGCTCAAAAAGGGTCTAGCTACTCTAGCTACTTATAAAGCCTGTGGCATATACTACTGACAATCCCCAAAACCTTGGAGCCCTAGAGAAACATCTTCAAATCTCAAGTGGGATACAAGGTTAAGAAGTCTATAATGCACAAGATACAAGACTCACAAAAGAAATTACTTCAGTGTTTCTAAATAGGAGACAGCTGTATGCTAGTTAACAGTCGTTTTAGGAGAAAGCAGTCTAGTAGTACAGTATTTTGAATGTGTTTTTTCTTTCAAAGAATACTAGTTTCCATTTCTTTTCCTTCTTCCTTTTTGCCTCTCTTCTCCTCTTCTTTTCTTTCTTTCCTCTCCTTATCTTATCTCTTTGTCTCATTTTCCTTCCCCGTCCCAACTCCCCTTCCCTGGTTCAAGAAATTCCAAGAAAAAAGTATTGTGCCAGATTAAAGGATTTAGTACCTCCACACATGTCAATAGAAACTTCTAAGAATTTATGTACATAAATTGAAACAGAACAACAACAACAGCAAAAAAACTGTTAAAATTTCTGATTTCCTCCTCTCATAGATTTAGGGACATTCTGGATAAACTCTGTTCTTTTGCCACAAATAACATCTAACCTGTTTCTCTTTGCAACACTACTGTGGGCAATAATGTTGTCCTACAGGCTACAGAAAAAGTACTTGTGCATGGTGTCCCTACCTAGGCCAAAGGGGTTGGTTCTAGATGGTCTCTTCGATCACATCCAACCTAAGTCATTCTGTGACTTTGTGTTTCTATGATTGTTTCCTACCCCTTCTCATGTGAAGGGAAAATGGACAGTAACTGCTCTACAGGCAGCTGTACTCAAACACCTCTAAGGGATACAATAACCAACTGGACTGTTTGTGGAACAAAAAAATAGACAATTACCCTAGGATGATAAGTATGCCCACTTTTTCCCCAACCCCTAAAACACCAGGGAGTTGAAACTCTTTCCCGAGCTTAGGCTGCCCATTTAAACCAGCAGACCTGCATAAGTATCTGAATATCCATAGCTGTTAGACTAGAGTGCCAATGTTTATACTAACTGCACACACATATGAACTTGTAACGAGCAGATAGATGAATTTATAGCATCACCAAATGCAGTGTTCTAGGAGCAGATTAGTGCAATGATGTTTCACTTACTGATTATGTTTTGTCTAAAAGGACTGTAATTCAGCAAAGGAGGAATAATGGGTTAATCAGCTTTGCTGCCCCTTAGAAGCAGCAAGTGGCATCAAGAGGAATACTTGTCTATGCCCTTTTATCCCTTGCATCTTCTCACTGGAACACATTACAGTTGTCTTTCTCTAAGGAGCTACTTGTAGGTAGAAAAGGAGGAAGAGAGCACAAAGAAGGGCAACAGGAGAAGGTGAGGGTTTTGCCTAAAATCTCAATCCCACTTTCCAAAAAAGGGTACTTTTATCATGGACAGTAACAGAAGCTGTCAGAGTAATAGAGCAGGAAATACAGTCCCAAAACACACTCTAGGTATTTAAATACCAGTCCTTGGTGTACAAAGTTGTTTTCTCCACAGAGCTGGTCTGAAACGCCAAAGACCTTGAACAAGTCACTTAGCCTTTGTGAGCAAGTTTTCTCTGCGTGCTTCCCCCCCTCTTTAAAAGAGGAGGGAAAGCATTTCCTAAACTCAAAGGTTTTACAAGGATAGACAAAATTACAAGTGCTCAGACAACACCTTGAAGCCAAACAAGTCCTGCAGTTAAGAGTATTTTTAAACCAACCCCCAAGCACAAACAAATATCTGAAGCAGCAGTAAGCTGCCTATTTGCACTGAAAATGTGATAGTAAATATAATTTCTCCCATTATTGTACCAGCATTGTAAAATTAATTCACTTTACCCATGTTTTTAACACTGGGATGATTTTTATCTGCACCCACAGATACCACACATTAACATGTCTTGGCATTATGCAGATGTAACACATGTTGTCAGTCTGTCAAATCACACGCATGTTTCTTCAGGAAAATATGCCACGCATTCTTATCTCTTCAACAAGACAACACAAAGGGATTTGACATACTGCACACTTCCACGGTTTTGCAACTAAATTTGGTAAAATCAAGTCTACCAAAGAGAATTTTCATTCACCAAAACTGCACACTAAGCATGCACATGTAGTAAATAGAGAGAAACGAAGAACCTGTACTATCTGTCCATAAGCTTAACAAAACTGAAAGAAAACTGCATCCACATAACCACTTTCGGGTTACTTTGATTTTTTACTTTAATTTTCTTAACATAAAGGCATCCAGTGCTTCCTCATGAGTTCTGGCTTCCTGACCTCACTTCACTGGACTGCTGGGCTCTCAGGTGACCGAGACCCCAGTTCTCCCAGCTCTTTACAAAGAATCCCACTACCCAACACGCTTCCCCAGCAATCTCCCGAGCCTTCCCCTCTGCCCTCTGCTCCCGCATCCCAGCTCCCGCACACCGAGGTGTGCCGGGTTACCTCGGGGCTGTCCGCGCCGGCCCCGACGGCAGCGACCCTCATCCAGAGTCACCCTCGTACGGTCCCGGGAACACCATGCCAAAGCCGCCCTGCACCTACCCGTCCCGTCGCCTGCCAGGTGAAGTTCATGGCATGGATGCCGACGGGGATGGCGGGCATCCTCCGCTGGGCTCTCCTGAAGTCGTGCGTGAAAGGGGCCATCTTCCCCTCGGACACGATAAGAATATCTTCCTCGAAGCCTGTGGGAGGCAGAGGGCGTGATGGGCAGCGGGACCGGGCTCAGCTCCGCTCCGGGCACCGGCTCGGGGGCAGGGTGGGGAATATGCAGCGGCCCCGCTTACCGATGAGCATCCTCGCTTGGCGGGCGTCGATCCACATGTAGAGGGTGTCGGGCAAGCGCGGAGCGGCTCGCAGGCCGCAGAGGCTGAGCGCGGCGCAGAGCAGCGCAGCGCAGAGCCGCCCCGACGGGGCCATCGCCGCGCTCCGACAG
>VZRI01000773.1:56300-70545 GCA_013397515.1 Upupa epops | reverse complement strand
TCCCCCCCCCCCCCTTCCCCCTTTCATTTTTTAAGACTAGACTCTGCATTTTCTGTCCAAACCTCTTAGAAATGAAGTCATAAGCAAAACTCTTAAACTACTCTTTTACAAAGGACATTCACCAATTACTAAAGGGTCTGATGTGCTCCTCAGGCAGCTCCTTTCCCTAAACATACCTATATGATACGTGGCAGACGCTTAGGGTACCCTTAACCAGGCACAAACTGCTGGCAGGAGCTGTGCCTCTGCCGTGTTCCCTCTCTGAGGAACTGGTGCCACAATCCCAGTCCTCCAGGAAGGTGTCGATCTGGAGCCAGAAAAGAAAAGCCTGGAGAAATTAGGTGTGTCTGATCACACCGCTCTGGGCACGTTTTTGGCATTTTGGCAGCCCGAGGTACTACTGCTAGGAAGCAGCAGGAGGAGTTTTCCTCCAGCGCCTCTCGATGTTATTGTTCCAGTTACTCTGTCCCTAGAGCTGCGCTGACAGAGTCCGTGAGACATGCCCAAAGACCTCATTTCCAAAGACAGATCTGGCAGCCACGGAGCAGGAGGTGGAAGAGATGATCTGGTGGGTTAAACCAGATCAAGTTTGTGTGAGAAGTAGCCTGTGTGTGGATGCAGACGGGTGTCTGGGTGAAATACTTATCTCACCTTCACAGAGCTCGTCGTTTTTTTCTCCTTAAATAGGGTAAATACACAATTGCTTATTCGCTAGCAAGGGCTCTGAAGAGGGACTGCATTTGTCCTCCTATATGAAAGCACTGTGCAGCCACCTCCTTAACCACTGCCACTACTCTAACACCAGTCCACCCAGTTCCTCTTGCATGGGTCACCCCCTACAGAGCATACCCTGGGCAACGCCCTGTCTCAGCAGAACAGACTTGCTCCATATTGGGTTGGTGGTTCCTCAATCCTTAAACCTTGTGCAGAGGAACAGCTGATAGAAACGAAACTCTGTGCTTTCACGCAGACACTGTAAAGATTTGCAAGTATATTTTTGAGGCTTTTTGATTCAAATTCACACAAAGGCATTGCAATTCCTATTAAACCATAGGAAGGGCTTTCCCAGTTACCTGTGCTCTTTTCTAGACTGGCCTCCCTTGCCTCATTAGGTGCCCATCATTGAGGCTGCACACACTTCCACTGCACAACATTGCAATGAAAGGAGAAAACTAACATTGAATTTCTCCAACATTGCTTCAGCCCTCCCAGGCATATGGGTGCTATGTGACATATAGTTAGGACACTGTTTCCTTCCTCCATACAATCTCATCTCTCCTCCAGGCTATAGATGAACCCTTGGAGGTTTCAAGGTGGGAATCTCTCTGGGTAAATTTCCTCTTTCACAGCAGTTTCAGTGGTTGATTCTGTTTTCTGGGTGAAGTGGTGGGACCTTTGCCATGATCCCAGGCCTTATGATCCCTGGCAAGCCAGCAGCTGGGACAAACTGGGAATTCTTAAAAGACCAGGCATCACAGCCAAATTGAAGATAGTTGTCCACTCCACCCTCTGCCATCTGCTCCATCTTCCCAGCTTTAAGAGCTCTTGCTCTGCTCCCTGTCTTTGCTTCAGGTAGAAGGGTTGATCTTTATCAATAAAGAAGCCACTGTTGCAGCCCTGGTCTTGCTTCCCCATAACCTCCCAATTTTCAGCCACTGGAGACTGGACAACTGTTCCTGGCACAGGAGGAAGGGGAGATAGTGACTATGCTGTCCCTACCATATGGAGATACCTTGGAGCTTTACTTTGGAGCTGGGCATCTGTGTCTTACCCAGGAGCATTGGGACCACCCTAAGAGGAGAAATTGAAGCTGCCTGGGTCCACTGGGGCCCCCACTGTGCCAGGGGTTCAGCTGAAGAGCATTCCAACCCTCCTGGAGATGGGGACACTGGGTATGATCATAAACTTGGGGGGAAACACATGCTTCTCTCCCTATGGAATCACCAAAAAGCTGTATGGCATGAAATCCCGGAGGTAACCCAGCCTCAGGTCTGTTTATTTCCACCCCTTTTTTATTTCACGATGAAATTTTTATTTTTAAAGGAAAGACCCTTCCCCCACCCCCCTCCTCTTTCTTTTCCCACCCCGCAACGCCGGAGCACTGATGGGAACCGGACGACCAAGACGCTCATTCACCGTTCTGGGAAGAAAGCGGAGGATGCAGAAACCACCCCCTTCCCTCTCCTCCTCTTCTTCCTCCTCCTTCTAATACTGCGGGCGGTCCCCACTCGCCCCCGGCGCGGAGCTCCCGGCGCCCCCGCGGAGCCTCCCGGTCCCGAGGCGGCGAGAGCGGAGCCCCGTGAGGAGTTTGGGGTGGGGGGGAGCCCCGGGATTAGGCGGTGTTGGGAGAGCCCAGGATGGTGGCTGGGGAGTGGAGACTCCTCCTCTTACCTTTCGGGGGCGGGGTGGGGGAACCAGAGCAAAGCGACAAAGGAGGCAAAGGAGACGCAGAGTCTTGGGTCCACCCCCTCTCGCCCTTCTCCATCCGCGATGGGATGGAGATTTTTCTGTGCAGAGAGGAGACTTTAGGTCTAGTGAGACAAAGACACAGGGAGAGAGACTGAAGGTGGTCGCTGAACCACCCCGATGTGAATGGAGGGGTGTTCCTGCCGTCCGGCACAAGTGAGAGAGAGGAAGAACTCATCGGGGCATCCCCAGCCCTGGGAGGAAAGAAAACCTTGGGAGAAGGACAGTAGTTCACGCTGTGGACCTTGAGGGCTATTAAGAGTGAGGAGAGGAACCGGGGAAAGCGAGTAGCTGACCAAGCTAGAGAAGCACCCCTCAGCAACCCCATTCCACAGTGTTTAACACCATATCCCATCTTCCTCATGAGCTGTTTGTGCACCAATTCCCCCAAAAAAGCCCAGAGACTCCTTTTTCTCGAGAAACCGTGCAGATTTCCTCCATGAGTTATGTCAGAGGCCTGAAACACTGTCTGATTTACTGTGGATGTCAGATATTTTTCTTTGTAAATATTTTAGGCAAAGCAGAAACAGTAAACCTTTGCTGGGGTTGCCAAACGTCTCCCATGACAAATCATTGTTTTCAGATGTGGAGATTTGTGTATGAAAACCCAACAAAGGGAAAATGTTTAGGCTTTGTCTGAGACGGAAAGCCAATATCATTGGAGAAAAAAAAAAAGATCCTGCCAGCTACATCACAGTCCTGAGTTGATGACAAATACTATTTTCATTACACACTTTTAAAACACAGGTTTTATGTTACTGAGTCAACAGTGATTATCATTTTAAATGTGAAACATAGGCCCTAAATGGTTCTTTATGAGAAAACATTGTTTTGAAATATCTGAAATTAATTAGACAGTGGCTACAGCCAATGTGCAAATATCAGTCTGAACATCTGTGGACAAAAAAAAAATGTTTCCCATCACTTGAAAGAGTATCGTGAATCCGAAATACAGTCTATCAGTTTCATCTGGCACAGGGTCTATCACCTCTTGTGATTTTATGGTCACCTTTTCTACATATTTTCCTATACTTTTCTCCTCCTGAGTCGCTGCATGTGAAAAGCCTTATGTAAAAGTCAAGGAAATAATCCACGTACTTTTTCATGCCAGAAGTTCTAGGGTCAGTTCAGGCAAATCAAAGATCTTTGCAAAGTTATTCCACTTGGCCACTACATCTGAAGGTCTGACTTCCTATTCCCATCTCCTTGCAAAGGCCTGTGCCATGCCAGCTGTGCTGAAAAGGAGCCCATTACCCCAAATTTTCCTTTTAAAGGTACAGAAACATAAGGCTGCCTCCTGACTCTGCTGTGATTCACTTATCTAAAACCCGACGTGTTTTCAGAAACCACAAAGTCTTTTGAAACAATAGATGTTGGCTAATTCTCAAGATTTTCCTAGTCCTCCTCTTTCCTATGCTTCAAGCCAAGTGCTTTTTAAGAGCTGAATTAAAACTCTTCAAAGAAGTCAACCTGAGCTGAAGCGGTAACTGTAGTGTATACAACCACTTTCTCAAATGAAACACTTGATGGCTTATGTCAATGTTTCTTTTGTGGCAAAACCCTTCTCCGCCTATTTTTTACTCCATATTTCTGCAGTGGAGGAGAGAGCGCTCAGCTATGAAAAAAACATGAATAGAGTGTTTCATTTGGTAGCAGAACAAACCACAATTGATGGTAAGGTATTATTTCTGCATTAAAAGTAATGATGCAGACATGGCATTATCGCCATGCAGATAGTCAGCTTCCAGGACAGGAGTTTATCAGGAGGAGGTCCAGGACACGGAAGCTTTCAGCAGCACTTGATGATGGCAAAGACAATGTTTTTTCCCTCGTTTCAATGCTGCCTTCTGTTCTGCCTCAGTGTTTCTGTTCTGGCTCCAGAGACAAGGGGCCAGGCTGAGATATTTATTCTTATGGTGCCATGGCTGGTCCCACCAAAATCTGTGTCGGAAAGCTGGTGGCATTTGGGTTTGCTTGGTGTAAGCCAAAGTATCCAGCTCTGCCCTCAAGTCAGGCTGAAAAAGCATTTTGCCTTACATAGCCAGATCTGAACCTTCACAGTACAGTTGCTTTGTAATTTTGGGGTCGAGCTATTAGGGTTGCCAGATAACTGCTGATGTCCTTCTCAAGGCTGATCCCTACAAGGGCCAAATGCAGGACAAAGAAAACAATGAAATTAAGAAACTTATCAGCACAGGGTGGCCTGAGCCATAGTCAAGTGTTGTGCTAATCCGTACTGTCTTGGGCTTCCTCTGATAAACTTCATCCTGAACACTCATTATTTTTGTTTTGATAACTCTGTGGCTGCATCATAAGCTTTAGTGCAGAAGTAACCCTGAAAAGCAAAATGTGGTTTTGTTCAGTTATTGCTACCAAATGAAGCTGGGCTTTCATAACTCCCCTTTTTCATATGTTGTTTTCTTTTTATGGAATAAAGGTACCACCATTAAGCAAAGAAGAAACTTGCTGGGTCTATTTCCACACTGATAGGGCAAGCTCTTGAAATGGATTAAGAGAGATTTTCTTAACTAATCTCTTTTTCCTGGGCTGTTTCATCCTTTGCTAAAGCAATAACAAACATTCACAATGTGATTAATCTAAAACCCACTGAAGCCACAAGTGAAGTCACTTGAAAGATCCCACTGACTCCACAAGTGCCAGTCAATAGTTTCGCCTCTGCTGTATGTGAAGAGGAGCAAAAAAATTAAATAGAGCAGGAAGATCCTGAAAGGAGGAGAAAAGAGAGACTGCATACTTTTTTCTTGTCACCCATCATACAGAAAAGTCTCTACATTTTTTCCCAGAGGACTGCTTTTAGCAGATCAAAACTAAAAGATGGAAATCTTAGTGGCTGTTACCAGGCAAAGAGAGTTAAAAGATCCAAATCTACAAGAAGATTCATAGCCTGCCTTTGTCCTGCGTTCAGATGAAGGTCTAGATCGGTTTTGGGTTGGTGCCTGCAATCTTTGACAGAGAGTGACAGGTTGAAAGAGCTGAACCAGACCTATTCCTGGCATCACACATCCTCTGCCTGGCTTTCAGACATGGCCAGGATAGTATGTATGATACCTTCACTTAGAATAAAACTGAAAAAAAGAGGAAGGGGTTCTGCAAACACATCTTGTACAATCTAGATTTTGATCATTAGGGTAGCTGCAAGCATTTTCCCCACAAAAAGCTTCTGATTTCATAGGTAGAAAATTAATGTTTTTTGCTTTATGGGGAAAAAAATGAGCATAAATGCAGAGAGAAATCTTCAGTTTTTCCACTGGTGAATGGTCTCCCTTTGGTACTGAGGAGCCAGGACTGCACAGGGTCTTGGCTCCTGCCAGCAGCTGTGATGGCTTCTCTCTTCTGCCTGCTGCGGTTCCTAGTGTTCCACCCTGTTGACCCCTTAGCACAAGCCCAGTCCCTAATCTGTTGGAGAACTCCCTCCCTGACCAAAACTATTCTGCTTTGTTGACTCTTATGTGATTTTAATTTTACTTTTTGGAAGTCCTTGAAGCAGGAGATGAAGTACTGCAGGAGCTTGACCTGTGTTTAACATGAACTCTGGTGGTAGTGGAGAAAAATTTTGAAAAGAAGTATCTGCTTTGTCCTGAACACCCTGTGCTCAAATGAAAATAATCAAAGACAGAAAAAGCCTGTGATTTGTAAAGCTATGTCACTGTTTGAGAAGAAGATGGGCTCCGTGCTTTGGGATGCCTGGATTGTCAGAAGAAAGAATCCTTTGGTGGTGTATGCCATTAGTACTGGCATCATGTTCTGCAGCTCTGACCTCCTCTAGCTGCTGTGCCAGGCAGGTCCAGCAAAAGAAGGTACTTCTCGAGGTGAGCCCAGAAAGCCTGACACTGGGCAATGCTGCTGAAATGCCTCTGTAGACCAAACCAGAGCACTCTGGCCAAGGAACCTCAAGCTTCTTGTACCCCCCAACATCATTTCCAGGTCTCTGTTATGGGCAGATGTCATCAGGGCTTGGTTACAACCAAGAATTTCTTGCCAATTTTTGTCACCCTGTTATCAGTGATCAGCTCCTGAAGACCTATGATGTTATCTTCCTTCAGCTGTTGAAGGGAGAATACGTTTCTGATACCCAGACATTCAGCAAAAGGTTTCCTCTGTCATGGTGTGCAGGTTCTCCCAGGATGAGGGAGAATGGGAACAACATCAGTGTTCCGAACATATGCTGTAGGAGCTAAGAATTGCCCTTGTAGGTAGAAAATCAGACAAAACTACCATTAACCTAGTGAGACTTTTCTGTTATTAGCCTGGTGCAGCAGAGTGGCCTTTTCTATTTTGAACAGGACGTCTGGCTAAGAATGCCTTCATCACAATAGCCTCAGCAGCTGACATCTCCATGCCCAAAGTGCTTAGATAGCAACTTGTGCTATCTCTTCTGGGTGGTGAATTTGCAGACACGGTTGATGACGTGCTCTGGAGCAGATAAGCAGCTCTCATGCTGTGGCAAGAGCTCCCCCAAGACTCTCCTAAATCTGCTGCATTATAGATGCTTTGCAATGCTTCTGGTTCTTCCTGCTGGTTCTGCCGCCAGTATTGTCCTGTGAACAGACAAACAAGGGGGACTGTAGTACAAAGAATATATATAGATAAACCCACCTGCAGGATGAGAAGTAGTCCTGGTCTGCTCAGATTGGAAGGGGATGTATTTATATTTCTTGTCTGTCTCAGCTACACCATGGGACCAAATTATTCCAAGAGAAGCCACTTATTCTTAAGCGTTTCATCACCTTCTTTGTGATTTTTCCCTGGTTCTGATAGACAAGGGATAAGAGAAGCTGTGGTTTCAAGAGTTTCTACTGAAACCAGCAGTTACAATACACAGTAGCATACCCACTTTCACAGCTTTTCCATGTCTTGCCTATTGCCAGCACTGCAGGATACCATACTCTTTCATGTGCAGTTCCTCTTGAAGGTACTGGAAGGAACTTGAAGATGGTATCAGCCACTCCAGGAATTATGCTGGTCATGGGATGGTAAGAGAGATAATAATTTGGGTGGATTTTCTTTTTGCTGACTGCCCTCAGACTATTTTTCTATCAACAGTTCCACAGTTCCAAAATGTCTAGGAACTACCAGAAAAACAAAGTAATACAGAGAAAGTTAGAGGAAATCCCACAACACGAAAGCACCAACTTGGAGTGAAGCAAACACTGGCTGGTCCTTTGAACAAAGCTGGTGGATGCTACCTATGACTAAGCTGCTACAACAAAATATCATTGGAGAGAGCAGCGTTCTGAAGCAGAGCAGCTTTCTGAAGCAAAGCAAAGCTTGCTTAAAGCAGTGCATAAAGTCTTTAGTATTGCAGATGTAGATCAGTTCAAGAGAAGAGATGATTCCCCAAATGCTGCAAGGAAGCAGTTGTAAGCAACTTGATGAGAGAGGGTCTGGCTGCTATTACACATAAAAGCAAACTTTTGCACCAGGGAATTTGTGGAGCTACTGGGACATCAGAGACAGAGAAAGGACCTGGTGGCAGCAAGGCAAGAGCCCTCTGAAGGACTGTGTGGTCTGATCACACCAGCATGTAGCCAGGCAGGAGCAAAGGGGGTTGGGGAGCAGCAAGATGCTAGGAAAACAGGAGAAACCAAGGGATAGTTCAGCCGAAGGAGAACAAGTGTCAAAACAAACTCCACAGAACAATAAAAGGCAGAGCAAAAATAAGTGTTTGTTTTGCTCTCTGTTTGCTTTTTAATGAAAATAGGCAGGCCAGTGTTTGGGATTTGTTAGCATTTCTTACTGACCTGCAGATGGTGCATTTTTCACCCACTTCTGTCAGAATTTATTTGAGTTTGGTACTGAACGTTGATCAGACTTTGCCCCTTGCTTTACTTAGGCTTGGAATTGCTTATACAGCAAACACTCTCTGCTAGGGTTCTCATTAATCCACTTCTTTGTTGAGGTTTCCTAGAGGAATTCCTATTTGGTAAACCAAACAGAATTAAAAGGAATGCATCTGCACTAGGGATATCCATCTTGGGTCTCCGAGCCCTATTGTCCCGTTTAAATTAGACTAGGAGGCCCCAGTATTTGCCTGGTGCCATGATTCTCATTGGCACTTGATAAAGAGTTATTAGCATGTATTAGTCTGGAGCATTTAGTAAATTCGTGGGGACCTCTGGCCACGCAGCGTGTCCCGGCTCCTTCCCTCCCTCCCGCCGGCTGAGCTGCTGCCACAAGGTGGCACTTCCCTTCTTACAAATTACAGTAATTAAGCCGAACGTCTGATGCCGCTAATGAGTATTGCCCTCTCTTTGTAATCGGCTAAAGAGGGTGGAAGCTGATGTACAACTTTTGTTGTTTCATACCTTTAAAAAACCCCAACAACCAAGATCCGCGAATATTCTCCGTGTCGGCTTCTATCGGTGATTTTTTCCGGATGCTCAGAGCTCACAATGATCTCTTTGCTTCTGTGCTTGTTTTGTTGAAACTAGTCAGCCTCCTACATGTGTATGTAGCCTGATCCTTTCCTCTAGAGATAGTGCTGGTTATTGAAAACAGACAACTTTTCGTCCTGATTCAATAACCTTTCCTTCTTTGTTGCCTTGGTATCAGACTCAGCCAATTTGCCACGAAAGAAGACAACGCAGGAAAGCCAATTTGGGTTACTCCTTTCACAGTACCCAAAGAGGAAGTTTAAACTGAGTGAGAAATTCAGAGTTTAGCTCTCGAAAATGGACACTTTCTTTAAAAAAAACCAACCCAAAACCAAATAGAGCCATGTTTTACAGCGGATTATGACATTTCACCTTGTGCTTTAACTTTCTATAAAGACTAGTTTAGGTCAAACTGATTTTGGCAGAAAACCAGGCATAACTAAGAGCTTCATATAGTTTCCATCTGAAAACATAAATCAAGCAGCAGGCTCATGGACAGCCTAGCCAAGGTTTGCTGAATCTTACAGCTCCAGACAGTGAGGCTTTCAGTGACTGTAGTCTGATATGCAGTTTTGGCTATGATACGTAGATATGTAGTTTGTTTGTTTTGCAAAGCATCTGGGTGCAAGGAGAGGAGGGAAGATAAGTGAAATGTGGCTTTTTCCAAGCCCAGGAGCTGCCTCTGGCTCCTTGGTTGCTGGTGAACAGTGGGTTCTTTTACACAGTCCTGAGTGGCTTGACGGAAGCATGTGAAATGCAAATGGGAAAAGGGTACAAGGGGATTTATCCACTTTCTAAAAGGTGTGCACAGATGTATTTATATGGTATCATGGTATCATCTGTGATGCAAGCAGATACCCATTCATACCTGTACATTCCCATCACATTTTTTCCACCCATATTCATTAGCTCCATTTTTTGATAGACTTGGAGAGCTCAGTATTTCAATGTCCAGCACAATTCTTTGTGCTCAGTCACTTTCTTCAGTGATTAGTTGGGCTACTTTCACATGAGGATCAAGACATCAGTTTGCATGTTCTTCTGTGAAGTTTAGTTTAAGAGAAATATTTGTGTTTAATTCAGCAATGAGATCATGGAATTTTGTTTTTGTGGAATAGTTTAATAAGATCTTGCATATTTAGACAAACTTGAACAATGCTTTTTCTCTAAATGCCCTCATTTATTTTTTATTTTTGCAATTCTGCTTCTGTACTGTCACAGCCTGAGTGGTTTCTACCAATTCCTTTGCACAGTGTAACCTCTGCTGTTGGCCCTACACTCCCTGCTCTGCTGCTGCCATCTCACTGCTACTCACAGAGGCATCTGTTTCTGCCTGAGACTATCCCTCAGGATTAATGTCTTTCAAGACTCAGGCCATTCTACTGCTCCCAGAACTGCACAGAAGACTTTCAGAGCACCACTCTGTAGTACAGATTTGGCGTCTTACTAATAACTACTATTTACATCATTGTAACCACACACTGCAGTAGTTGCCTTACATGCAGCCCCAGTATGCAAGATGGGTGGGGGAAGAACAAATGCTCAGTACAGAATGCTGAATGGATAAAAGGTGGAAGAGTTCTTACAGGAGAAAACATCCTTCAGTTTATGAATACAGGGCCAAAACTGAAGAAGCTACCATTAAAGAAATCCCGTGGAAGTGTCTGAACTCAGAATTTGTTTACAACTGTGAATTTTGGTACTGACAGACATTTTTCCTGGACAGCCAGTCGGACTGCTGGACATGTGAGAGGCCTGTGGAGGTGCTGGATTGCATCAGAAGAAGGAGAGGTGCTTTGGGGGCCAGTGAAGTTCCTAGACCCATGAGTCCCTGGTAAAATTACTGCTGTCTGTGTCAGCAGTAACTGGAGAGTCCTTCCATGAGCTTTTCTGCTTCTTGCAAAGTTTGCCTATTGTCTTCTGTTCATACATGTCTTTCTTGAATGTATAACATGTCTGCTTCCTTCCAGGGCCTCTCCTTTTCTTGGGCAAACACTCCTTCTATTTTGACTTAAAAGCGGAGAAAATCCTGACTCTTGGTTTGTGTTTGAGTTCCCACACACCAATGCTTACAGTATCTCGGGGCGCTGATGGAGAACAGGATCTGAGGTCTTGTCAACATCTATTTTCACAGGATCGTTCTTCAAATTCCCAATGCCACAGAGTAGCTGATTGTGTCTGAGGAGTATTCAGCAGCACTAATTCTGTTTCTGAAATCATAATCACTTCCATCAGCACGAGGGAGACTGAATCATGGGTGCTAATACCCCCGTCACACATATCTTCTCAACAAACCTTGTTCCTCTTAATTAAATTAAGCGACTGTGAAACTAAAGAGAGAGGGCTGAGCAGGCAAACAGAGGGAGAAAAGATTTTGTACTCTCATTGCTCTGTGCTAAGTTTTGCAGGCGGTTTTCTTTTGACATGAGAATGGAGTTAAATCCATCCTAATAAAAAGAAACCTAAGCAAATAAAGCTCTTCTCTTAAGCAGGAAAGTCGAGGAAATCTTTAGGCTGTTAGTTCTTGTATGACTCTTTAACAGATAATAAATGGTAAAGATAAATTAAGGATCTAGTTCAGACATGCCCTCCAAGATACAAAGTGCTAATGTGCTATTCACTGTAGTTAGGGTCACAATTAAAATACCTGTGAGATACACAAGACAACTCCCTAGCAATATCCTGCTGTTGGAATGCGTTAACTATCTGACTACAGATGATCCTTGGATGCAAAAAAAGATCCTCATTGACTTTTAACACTAATAAATAGGCATAAATGGATAGAAACACCTGACACAAGAATCTCTGCATAATATTCGCATAGAATGTAATGGTTTGTGCAGCAAAGCAATAGCAAAGACATAAAAAATCAAGTAAAATCTAGCTACTTCTTATGTGCTGTAGATCTTCCGTTTTCTTTTACAGTCTTTGCTTTGCAAGAACGTAGCTGGTACCCACCTGATGGTACCATACTCTTCAGATGGGATGAGCAGAGTAACTTATGCCTAAGAAAAGAAACGTGTTGACTATGCTTATGCTTCTATAAAAGGAAACCTGAAAACATTTAAAGAGAAAAATGCTGTCTTTCTTGTGTCCAGGACCAGACATTTAAGCTTTCCCAGAAGACTGCAATAAGCTTTTCACACAGTAATAATGCAATTATTTTAATAGTCTAAGGTAGGATGGCCTGCTTGTGGGAGTCTGTGCACCCATATCCATGCACACACACACTTCACCTATCAAGAGGTCTAATAGCATTCCCTAAGTTCTGTTATTTTGTGCCTATTATCCTTGGAAAAAATAAATTAACATTTTGTTCAGAGGCTTAGTTCACAACTCTGAGTTCCCAAGCTGAAAGCTGAGCCCTGATTTGACTTAGGCAAGCTTTGAAGAAAGGCAAGATAAGGTAGCATTAATCTAAGTGAGCGATTCTTTTTGCCTGAAGGCAGAGAGAGTTCTTTTGGGAGCCTGGAGACCACCTGGGCATTCCTCCTATCGGCCCACAAATCAGTGTGTTAATAGCATGTGTACAATGGGCTGTCAGAGAGAGCAGGAGGCAGCTTTGAATGGTGCCGCTATAGAATGGTCAGAAACAGAAGGTCGGCTTTTTTGTTTTCTGAACCTGTCCCCGGGATAGGAAACACGGATATTATTGTAAACACAAAGGAATATAGCCGAACTTAATGATTTCTCAACAATTCTGTGTCAGTGGAGTTAGACATAGGTGCTCACATGTACACTTCCATGTAAATGGATGAAGTGTTTTGTGAGTGAAGGGCCATGGAAGAAAACTAATGTCAGCACAGTTGCAGCTGTTCTATGGACACAGCCAGTGTTGATGAATGATTCAGAAAAATTATCACACTTTTAGACCGAGATTTTCACTCTGGGAGATCAGGCTGCATATCTGTCTGCTCAGAGGAAAGACATGGGCAGGTTCTGCAGACCCATATGAAAAGCTCAGCTATAGTGTTCATGTAAGGACTTGTCCAGTGAAAGTAAGCCCTGAATTGAGAAGCTGTGACTTAAATGCACCAGTACCACAACTCCTGCTGATGTGTAGCATAAAGGAGCTTTAGTTCAAGTATGGATCACGTGTCTTTCCGAAGGATTTGATATTAGAGACCTTCTGCTTACTTATTACCCATATATTAACATTTCTACTGCCATGCAGCAAGTCACACAAGAATGTTTTTCATATTCCTAACTTGAAAAAGTGCTCCCACATACAGAGTAATTCCATTATTGGGTCCCAGATAGCCACTGAAAGCCCCTACAGAAAAGGACTTACACAATGACCTATTCAGATTAAAAACTGTACAGCCAGCCCTTTTTTAGAGCAACAGATACTCTATTAGCAGCCAGACAAACTAAAAAGTGCAGATATTTTTAATATCGTAGCCATTTCTGATTTCACATGGGACATCATCCTATAAATCTTAGCAATTGTTCCTCAAAGTGTTTCTAATTACCCATCCTTGACCTATTCCCATACTGCTATGAAATAGGTGACTTCTCTCCATGGATATGGAGGAACGCAGGGTATAAATGCTTTGCATCTTTGTAAGAACTCAGAAGTGGATATGGTATAAAACATATCTCACCACTCTAACACAAAAAAATCCAAACCACATCTGTTCTTTCACTTCTCTAAAAGATGGTAAAATACTACAACTTTATCACTTTTCCAATACAAGTATCTGGAGCTTGAGGGAGCTTTGTGTGTGGTGAGATATACATTAAATCACTGGGAGATGGTCACACAATACCCAGCTGCTGTAGAGCAGCACTACTGCATGACTCCCAGCCTTCAACAATAACTTAAAACCTTGCATATATAATGTTTACGAAGCAGTCAGGCTGACAATAAGAGTCAGATGATGGTGGTAACTCATGATTACGAAGTAAGCAGTGACTGTATCTTCAAAAACCAAGGTGGATGGATTAACTGAAGTGACAAGGCACCTGTAGCATCCAGGAGATTGTAAGAACTACAGGCATATATGGTAACACGAAGAAGAAGAAAGGGAGGAAGGAAGGAGGAAGAAGAGACCAGCTGATCAAATTGAGACCACACCAGCTGTGTGTGGGCTATATGCAAGCAGTGTTTACGGCTCTTGGCATAATCATAGAATCATACAGTTGGAAGGGACCTCCAAAGCTCACCCAGTGCAACCCCCCCCCCTACAACAAGCAGTGAGTGAATTCACCTTTATTCTTTGTCACACCAAAAGAATAGGACACACTCCTGGCATGATCTTACCAAGATGCCATAGCATGACAAAATAAAGAAGCCATACAATCATAGAATCATCAGGGATCAGAAGGGACCTTGAAAGATCATCTAGTCCAAACCCCCTGCCACAGCTGGATCACCCAGACCA